>JAQQSZ010020760.1:0-10069 GCA_028646595.1 Phalanger gymnotis
TTTCTTCAGTATACTTTTCAGTATTTTTTTGAGTCTCTTTTAGCAAGTCATTGACTTGTTTTTCGTGGTTTTCTCTCATCCTTCTCATTTCTCTTCCCAATTTTTCCTCTACTTCTCTAACTTGCTTTTCTAAATCCTTTTGAGTTCTTCCATGGCCTGAGACCAGTTCATGTTTTTCCTGGAGGTTTTTGTTGTAGGCTCTATGACTTTGTTAACTTCATCTGACTGTATGTTTTGGTCTTCTTTGTCACCAATGAAGGATTCCAGAGTCTGAGACTGAATCTAGGTGTGTTTTCGACGCCTGGCCATGTTCCCATCAAACTGAATTAACCTATGAGTTTTTCGACGGGGGATGGCTGCTTAAAGACTAAAGATTTCTATGTTCCACACTTGGGCAGATGCGCTGCCTCACCAGCACTCCTCCTTCCCCAAAAACCCCCAAACTGGACTGGGCTTAAATCTTCAGCAGGCTCTTCACTCCTGCTCTGATCAGCCACTTAATTCCTCCCACCAGGTGGGCCTGGGGCCAGAAGCAACTGCAGCTGTAGTTCTAAAGCTGCCCCACCTCCCCTGCCCCAGGGGCGGTAGCCGAACCGCAAACTCTGTCCAGTCCCGCAGCTTTTCTCACTAACCTTCTCTGATGTCTTTGCTCTTTGTGGGTTCAATTTCACCCCTAAGGATTTTCTTGTGTCACTTTGGCTCAGGTTGATTAGTTTACTTTTCCAATTTTTCTTGGTGATATGTTCAGTGTCTGACATGATATAGATTAGACATAAGAAGAAACTATTGCTTTAACTGCATAATGTCTCCCATTATAAGCAAAATCTTCACATTTCAATTGACAGTCCTGACAATATGTAGATAGAGCTTCTATACAAAATGTCTTCTAAGAGATCATTATTTCAAAGAAGGCAAAATTTTTATTTTTTTTCTATAAACCAAAGAGTAGTGGGAATGGGCTAACATTATATCAAGGGCACAAATTTGATCTAAGATAAATGTATTAACAATATAGATAAATGACTATTGGACAAAAACCACTAGGAGAAGGGGTAGGATCTTACCAAAAATCTGCCAGCATTTATCTAGATTTTAATGGTGTTCATGTAATAACTGGTCAGAGCCTCATCCTTCTAAATCCAGGAAATCCTGCCTTTCCAGTGTGACTTTGTGAAGTCAGGAAATCACCAATTTTATGATTATGATCATAAAATGAAGACAGAATTCTGCCTTTCATCAATTATACCTTCTAAAATTGTTACCAAAAACGTACCGATCATTTGTCCATACTGCTATGTAGCCATATCCTTTATAAGACCAGTTTTCCTACTGAACAAAAATATGTCAAAGGGCACAGTAGCGCACAAACCTACTGTTAGATTATAATACCAAGTATATGTACTGGTCCTGAATAACTCTCCATCTGTGGTGAAAGTGTTGATATTTAAGGGATTTAAAAAAAAAATAGTATAGGAAAGTGGTGGGTAAAGAAACTGCCTCTACTAGCACAACCTGCTGCCTTCTCTTGCTCTTTTGGTCTTCGAGAGCTGCCTAGGACATTGATTTGCTCTAGATCATAGGCCCTGTATGTGTCCAAGATAGTAATTAAATTCAGATCTTCTTAGCTTTAAGCTTAGGTTTTTACCATTATACAACGCAGCCCCTCAGTGCTAAAGGAAGCAGAAGTGTTCGCAGAGCTACAGAATATCAGAGCTAAAAGAAACTTGAGAGCTCATTAATTTACCAGTTTCATTTGACAAAGAGTGTATTCAACAGTAGAGGACCTTGTACAATGTCACACAGAAGCTCAGGCTAAGAAAGAATTAGAACCCAGGGCTTCTGCTACTATTCTGGTGCTTAATATATTCCACCAAATGAATGCCAGTTTAGAATGAGCATTTTCAAAATCTGAAACAAGACCTTGGTGAAATTAATTCCTGATCCAAAAGAAATTGAAAGGAATCACAAACATTCTTATGAAGAAAAATGCTTTGATCCCATCTCATGAGATCTCAGGGTAGGAAATTAATATCTAAAAATATTCTTTGCAATACAACTCTTTTGTTTCTATCAGGAGAATGTGTTGCAAATTTCAGACATCCCTCCTACAAGGACAGACACATAGACAGACAGAAATGTAATTTTACTAGCAGAATGAGGGAGTGAGACTAGGTAAGCTCTAATGGACTTGTACTTCTAAATCTATGAATTAAGACTCTACTTTGGGATAAATAGAAAATAGGGATTTTGAACATGGTATTCAGGAGCTAATTATATCTTCATACCATCCATCAACTGGCATTTCTTTAGCAACTCTCATATACTAGGCAGTGGAGAAGATGCTGGTGATAAAAAAGACAGGAATTTGGAATAATTAACAATAATCATAGCTGGTATATAGATAGACAGACAGACAGACAGACAGACAGACAGACAGACAGACAGACAGACAGACAGATAGATAGATAGATAGATAGATAGATAGATAGATAGACAGATAGGACATTCATTAAGAGCATACTATGTACCAGACATGATGTTAGCCCCCGAGCAATATAAATACAAGCAAGACAGGCCCATTTCTCAAGGAGTTTATTACAGAGAAAGCACACAAAGGGACTGGTGAAAATGGTGGGGTAAGGTACCCACAAGGGCTTATAATCTAGAAATAATTGGGAAGTTGTGAGAATGGTCTGGTTCCTGATAATATGTGGCTAAAGCTCATATAGCAGAACATAGAGACCCAGAAGTATCGTCCAAATTGGCATCATTGATAGGATATAAGGTTGCGGACAAAGAGCTGGCCTTCCAGTAAGAAATTCCTAACTTCAGTCTTTCCTTTTTAAAAGTCATTATCTTCTTTGTCCCAAGGAACTCTTACTTCTAAGACTATTTGAAGATGGTCTGATCTTCCTTGGGAAAAGATGTGCTTCATCATGAACTCCCTATGCTGAAGAAACCACATGTATGAATGTAGAGAGAGACATAGAGAGACAAAGGTGCAGTCACAGAGAAAAAGATGCCATCTCCCTCTGAGATTAGCTCCTGCTCACCCTCTATATATCATGTTTATACATAATTGTTTGCATTTCATCTCGCCCATTGGTATCTGAATTCCCAGAAGGCAAGGACTATTTTTGCCTTCCTTTGCATTCCTAGCACTTAGCACACAGGGCCTGGCACAAAGCAAATGCTTAATATTTGCTGATTGACTCATGTGAAGATTTAAAAAGTCATTGGCTCGTGAGAGTTAAAAAGCAAGAAATGAAGAAGCATGAAATAAGAGTTAGATATCTAGTTTTGGAGCCTGGATAAATTTGAAGCTTGCTTCCATATTTAACTAGCTATAGGAACTTTGGTGAGTCCCTTACTTTGCCTCTATGAATCTCATTATCTTTCTCTGCAAAAGAGGCATAAATATCAGAGATGCCTGCCACAGGAGGCTGCTATAAAATTTCAATGAAAAAATAAATGAAAAGTGATCCATGATCCTTAAAGTACCATATATGTTAGTTATTATTTTTATTCAATGGTAAGAATAATGAAAATTAATGAGACCTTTACAAATGGGGATAGCAGAAGAAATTGAGGTAAAGGGAAAGAAAGAGAGATAAGACTATTGAAAAAGGATTTCTTATACATTATGTCCTTTGGTCTGACAATACCATGATATAGATAGGATATATATTATTATTCTCATTGTGAAGCTAAAGATACTTGAGAAACAGTGTAGTTAAGTGACAATTTACTGCCTTTTGACCTTAGGCAAGTCACTAGCATTGCTTATCTTCTATTCCCACCACCACTCTGTAAAATGAGAAGGTTGGCCCTGAAAAAGACATAAGGAATTAGAGATAATCTATGAACTCCATTACAACTCTAAATTTAGGACCCTTGACCTACTCAAACTCTCACAGCCAATGACAGAGCTGGGTATATGTTCTCAGTTTCATGACTCAGTTTCCCAACTCTTAATTCAGTACATTCTAGATGTCTTTGCTGAATGCAATTAGTATTAAGAGTATGGTCTTCCTGTTTTGTTTGGTTTTTTTCTCAATAAGACATGCCTACGGTTTCTCTTCCTCCGTTAGGATATAAGCTCTTGACAGCAAGGTCTTCTTTTTCTGCCTGTATTTGTATTCTCAGCCCTTAGCACAATGCCTGTCACATTGTGATGCCTTAAAAATGCTTTAACCTTGACTTACTGACTTGACTTCGGTACCATGTGTTATGGACAAGCACATCAGTTATGGCAGGTCCTCTATAACATCATGACAACACACTGACAAACATGCTCCTGGTGCTTTTATAAATGAAAAGGTTAGTACAGAATATATTCCCTTTTGAAAATGAACAACTTTCCTGTCCTAAAATGCTTCTAAAAGTGTATCAATGTCAAGTTATTGCTCACTGACTAGTGAGTCCTAGTTCCCCTCCTCTTATACCTTAACACACACATCATTCTCTGTGTTCTCCATTACTGTCTCCAAAGTCCCAAAGTGTCAGCAGTCAGTTGAGATGGGTGATAAGATACTTGAGGAAAGATTAGAAATTGACCAACCTGGTGAGTTTCCAAGACAATGAGTTTCCAAGACAAAGGAGTAGTTTGCTTTGGGGTCACTTAGCATCTGTGATGAAGTAATGCAAAAGGTGGGGTGGGGGGAGAAGGTGGGTCAGCAGTAATTGGATTTTTTTGTCACTTCTCATCTCTCATTCATCATCTTTCCTTTACAATCATCAGGTCTGTATCCATCTCTTCCCCCTTTCCCCACCAAGGAAGACCCAAGGAATTAGTTAAAAGCCAGAGTGTCCAAATAAATGCAGTTGGGACTACTCTATGCTTCTGGTAGTTACTAGATGGAAACAAATTATATTAGGACCTTATTGAACAATTTAGAAAGGAATATTTAAGCAATTTTCTGTCATAACATCCTAACAAGGATGCAAAAGAAAGTTCCTGGCATTCTCAGGTCATCTCTCTGCTAATAAAAGAATTGGTATGGTGATGTTATATCAAATATCATATCAAGTAAGATTTTGAAGAAATGTGTATGGTTGTATAGAGCAAAGTTTATGTAAACTCATACAACTTAGACAAAGTTTTATACAACCTTTCTTTTCATCTTCACATAGTCCTGCAAAACATGAGCCAGTTGTAATTATCTTCACTTTGGAAATGAGAAATCAGGCTTACAGAGCTGAACCATCTTGTCTGACAATGGAAATAAGTGGCAAAGCTACAGCCTTCTGATTCTAAGTTCTAATAAGATCAGTCTCTAATTTAATTACATCTAATTATACCTTATCAACTGTAATTCTAATAAGAGCCTTCTTTTTTCTAAGTTCAATCCTCTTTCTACTGTGCCATGCTCTCTTTTTGAAATAAGGGTGTTAAACACTGGCATGATTGTGTGATCCCAAAGAGAGGAATCACTTAACTGCAAGGCAGTAATCACATTTATCTGACCTATGTTAGATATACTTTTAAAAATTACCACTAACAGAGTGTAAATATAATATATGAATGTGCTGTATATTTATATATAAAATATAATTATAAATGCATTATACATGTATATATAATATAAACATATAAACATTTATTGTATTATATTATGTTATATCCTATCCTATCCTATCCTATCCTATCCTATCCTATCCTATCCTATCCTATCCTATCCTATCCTATTCTATTCTATTATATTCTAATGTATGTCTGCATAAAGGAAATTACCAAGTTTTAAAGTAGGAGGACATATACACTTTATAGCAAAATCACATAGAAAAAATTTGCATCTCTGATGATTTCAAAACGTTAGTGAACTGAATTTCCATACCAAATGCTCCCTACAGCCATGACATTATTGATCTGGATAATAGTAATAGTAGTAGTAATAACAGTATTAGTAGTAGTAGTAGTAGTAGTAGTAGTAGTAGTAGTCATGGTGGTGGTGGTAGGTGGTGGTGTTGTTGATGGTGGTGGTGATAGTGGTGGTGGTGGGGGTAGTGGTAATAGCAAATTATGGTTAATGAAATGCACAATAATAAATAATTTCCTGAGCCTGATAGTTTGATTAGATCACAAACTTTGAGATGTAAATTTAAAAGGAAAAACAGAAATAATACTTTTCATTCTTATCAGCAATGACATCTTTCTTATTTTACTGAAAATTCTCTCTCTGCCTCCATCTCTCCTGTCAATCCATTCCTCCCTTTCTATCTCCATCTCTCTCTCTCTATCTGCCTGTCTCATTCTATTTCTCTGTTTCTATATCTCCCTCCTACTTTTGACAATTTACATAGATATAAAGAGATGCATCATAAAAATGTAAACATACTTAAATTTTAAACATGCTATTTTTTTGTCCCAATTCTTGGGGTCATTTTTTTTCATCTTATAATAAAGGAAGCACTATTTTTCATTCCTTAATAATCTTACCTTTTCTGCTACTTTCAGTGTTCATTAGTCTGTGTGTTCATTGATCTATAAGTAGGAATTGAAAAAGGTTAGAGTTATGCCCAGTTCTTTTCTGAAGGTCAGCTAGAGGGAGCCCTGGGAAATTCTGTCATGTTAGCCCCTAGAGGAATAATTAGACTATGAATTCTCTTGGACCATGTTGAAGCTTTGATACTATAATACTAGTCAAAAGAAAATGCAAGTTTTGGTGTATGTGGCACTAAGCAACTGATGTGATTGGTGTTTTGGGGATTATTTTTCCACTACTGAATTAACAAAATGAATTGAATATTATACTAAGATGTTGGAGTCTTAAATAGAGAAATCTCTAAGATGTGCCAACAGAACTAACACTTATTATAACTTCTTTATACCTGAGAAAATAAAACAAAAACATGGTAGAATATAAGAATAACAATAAACATCAGAATCTATAAGATCCCTAAAAAACCCCATAATTAGGCCACCATAAGCCTGCAAGTGGGCCTTTGTATACTAAGGCAAACCTTCATGCTATAAAAGCAAACCTCAAGCCATCCTTGGGTATCATTAGAGACAGAATTGTTGCCTACAACTGCCTGAATTTAATTTTAATTTGTAAGTGCTCCAGAACAAGATTCTTAGTAAGTGCTGCTAGATGAAGTGTTCAAAATTTCCAAATTATTTGAAAAAAAACCCTTTCAAAACATAAACAGGAGACTTATAAGAGATTAAGACCCTATGACAAAAGGGTTATAAGAATGTCATCTATATCATCCTATCTACTTCTGCAGATGTTCTAATTTTTATTTAACTGACTGCTCAGAAGAGCAGAGTACATCATAGTAGTATTATTCAAATACAAAAAGCATTCATTTTCTCTATCTGCCCAAGGTCCATAAAATATTAAATATGAAAGAAAAATAACAACATAGTGATTTGGATTTTTCTATCTGTATTCCACCAAGAAATATAATGAAGTGATGATGATGAAAATAATAATAACGGTGCTAACAACTTTTGATTAGATACAAGCCTTATGCAATCCTTATGTTTTGTTTAGTCATTTTTTAGTTCTATGCAACTCTTTGTGACCCCATTTGGGGTGTTCTTGGCAAAAATAATGGAGTAGTTTGCCATTTTCTTCTCCACTTTCTTTCACATATGAGGAACTGAGTCAAACAGGGTTAAGTATTTGCTGAGGTTCACAGAGCTAGTAAATGTCTAAGACTGGATTTGAACTCATGGAGATGAATGTTTCTATCTCCAATCCAGTGCTGTATCCCCTGTGCCACCTAGCTGCCTAAGCCTTATATATGTATAATTTAATTAAAATGAATCATTAACATATGAACAATACAATGAAATAGGAAGAGTAGAATGCTCTCTTCTACCTCACTGCCGTGTTCATTTTTATTATACTATTGATAATGAACAAGTAGTATGCCTAAGTAGGAAATGTACACTCCCATAGAAGGCATTTTCCAAGAAAATTGTGGCATTATTTATATAAATGGAAGTGCGTGAGAACAATAAGAGAGGAGTGGAGAGAGGAAATTTCACAGGTGAATAATGGCATTGGGTTCACAGTAGGAAATTTGCATTATCAGAATAATACTTATTGAATAAATAAAGGCACAGATGTAGTACACTTTAGATCTCAAGACAATAAAGAGTATTTTGGCAATCATGCTTTTCCATGACTGGGAAAATAAGCAGTTCAGATGATGTATACTATGTGAAGAAGTAGAGAAGGGTCATACATGCTTGATTGTGTGAAGCATAATTGTATGTGCATGCATGTGTGTGTCTGTGTGTGTTTGTTATGGTGTCTTTGTTGGAATGTAGGTCATATTGCATTTGTATTATGTTGGCTGGGCCTACACTTGAGTATATTCCCAATTTATTTGTATAAAGCAGACTTTGTATTTTTCTTCATAAATTCAGGTAAACAGGGCTGCAGGAGAGCATCAGGTTTGATTCTTGGCACATACCATAACAAGTATTTTACTTTCTGTAATTTTTGAGGGAATTTCACTTTCTTTCTCCCCTTGCTGGAGTTTGTTGGCAACACACATAAATGCTGATGACTTATTTTTCCAATCCAATACATGTTTATTAAACACCTACTGTGTATCAGGCACTATGCTAAGCACTGGGGATATAATCAACATAAAAGAAAGACAGTCCTTACCCTCAAGGAGCTTACAACTACTGGGAAGAGACAACCCAAAAAGGGGAAGAAAAAGGGTTGGAGGGACACTGAGAGGTGCCCAGCACAAAGCCATCTTTATCTGTGCATTTCAAAAACAAACAGAGCAGCAGATGCACAGTGGAGTGTGCTAAAAATCTAGAAAGGCAATGGGAGTGGTTTGGTATTTCACCTTCTAGTCTTCCCATCAGACATGAGAGGAAGCTGAGAAATGGGGTGTCAATCACAGCATAATTTATTTGCATGGCGATGAGATTATTAGTGATGAAGTTATCCCAGGAGGAGGATCTAGTTCCATGGAGTTCAAAAACAGGCAGAGTAGAAGATGCCAAGTGGAATTTAAATCCTAAAACTTCCCTGAACTTGTTGTTTCAAATATTTTTAGTTCAGTATTTTTTAAGTAAATATTTATATCATTCGAAAAAAAATAACATTTTTTTCTACTTGCCTATGCTTATTCTTTTAATTAAAGTTTAATTGACATTCTTCATTTTAAAATTACAATTTTAAAATTACAATTACAATACAAAAATTACAATTTTAAAATTAAAATTACAAACATTTACAGATTATGTCCACTCCAGGAGAACTTTCATTTAATTCCACATCTCTACCACCTTTTTTTAAATTAAATTTTATTTTAATTAACAAAAATATGAGAGAGAGAGACAGACAGACAGAAAGACAGACAGAGAGACAGAGAAAGAGACAGAGAGGCCGAGACAGAGAGGCAGAGAGGTAATACCCCTGCCATACTAGTACAGCTAATCACAGTAATTACTCTTCTCTGATTCTCAAACTCTGCAAAATGCCACATTGTTTTAACAATCTGTCTAGCAGCTTCTGTGGGGGTCCAGATCCACCCACAGCCAGCACCCAGAAAGCTGCTGGACAGCCAGAAAGCCCAGGTTCTTTTGATATGCCTTAATAAGGAGAGCAAGGTTAACGGGTTGGCAAGCTTACTTTAATTCAGCACACGAATATCATTCACTTAGTTCAGGGGTAAAAGCCAGTACCCTGAACTTCAGAGCAAAATACAAGCAAATTACAAACATCAACAGACAGATCTTGTCTGATTCAAATCCCAATATGTAGTTACCAGAGTTCAACAAAGTCTCAGCATCCGGGTTTACAAGCTGGAGGGCTCCTTAGCTGTCTTAACATCAACACCATCTCAAGAGCCCAACATCTGGGTTTCAAAGCTGGGGGGCAGTTTGCAGCTTGCCCAGAGTCTCAACACTCCTTCCATGAGTGTGCCCCAAAAATCAAATGCCAAGCTCTCCCCAGTTATATCCAGTTTTTAGAGCCCTGAAGGCTTTGACCTCACCCAGGCTGGGTCTGGGAAAGTTCTCCATCCCCAGGATCACACCATATACAAATCAATGACTCCTACTTGTCTCAGTGCTGAGAAATGCTCCAAG
>JAQQSZ010020761.1:0-10069 GCA_028646595.1 Phalanger gymnotis
TTTGAGTTAGTCTATTTTTTAAGGTGCTGTTTTCTTCAATATTTTTTTCATGGTTTTCTAGCATCATTCTCATTTCTCTTCCCAGTTTTTCCTCTACTTTTCTAACTTGCTTTTCCAAATCCTTTTTGAGCTCTTCCATGGCCTGAGACCAGTTCATGTTTTTCTTGGAGGCTTTTGTTGTAAGCTCTTTGACCTTATTGACTTCTTGCTGTATGTTTTGGTCTTCTTTGTCACCAGAGAAAGATTCCAAAGTCTGAGACTGAATTTGAGTGCATTTTCGCTGCCTGGCCATATTCCCAGCAAACTTACTTGACCCTTGAGTTTTTCAGCAGGGTATGACTGCTTGTAGTGTAAAGAGTACTTTGTTTTAAGTTTGAGGGGATGTGCTGTTGATTTCAGAGCAATTTCTATACAGCCAGCTCTGCCACAGCAGCACTCCTCCTTCCTCAAGAACCACCAACCTGGACCTGATGAAAATCTTAAGCAGGCTCAGTCATTTTTTATAGGTTTTTGGAGGGACCTGTCAGGGAGCTCATGCAAGTCCCTGCTTTCCAGACGCCATCTTAGCTCTGAAGCCTTCCTCAGTATTTATGCCTAAAGGTAGAATCCCTAGGCCCAACATATGTGTATTTTATTTATGTTTAAGCATAATGATGTGTTGCGTACCAGCGTTGTTAGAACAGTTTGTAGCTCCATGGACAGTATATCAGTATACTTGTCTTCTTGCATCTCCACTAATGCTACTTCCACGTTTTGTTAACTTCATCAGTTTGTTAGCCAGAAGGTAAAATGTCAGAATAATTTTGATTTCTATTTCTCTTATTTTATTTTGATATGGTTCTTAATAGTATACAATTCTTTTAAGAACTATTTTTTCCATGTACTTTCTTAATTCATTAGAAAATGACGCTATATCTTATATGTATTTATCTTGACATCAAACCATTAGCAGAGATACTTGATAGTTTCTCTCCCTTCCCCCACTCAACAATTTTCCCTTTTATTATAGTTGTATTAATTTTTTCATGTAAAAATTTCTCCATTACATGTAATCTAATTCATATGCTTTATCACTGATGATATTTCTTATTTGGTTAAGAATTTTTACGCTAGGAATTGACAAATTATGATATATGAATTTAATGGAATATTATAAGAAATTATGAAAGGCTTAGTCAGGGAAATTTTGAATGAAATATAAATTGATGTAGATCAAACTAAGAACCAAGAAAAATGTATATGATAACTGCAACAGTCATAAAAGAAAAAAATTCTTAGAAAGACTTAAGAATTCTAATCAATGCTGTGATTCACTAGGACTCTAGATGATCAATGACGCATCATACTTACCATTGTGGCAGAGAGGTGATGGCTTAGAAATAAAGAATGAAACATCTTTCCTGACATCATGAAGTTGTGGATCATTTTGCTTGCCTGCACTTACTTGTAACAAAAGAGAAAATTTAGGGTTTGTTTCTGTTGTAATTTTGTTGTGTTTTATTTTGAATGTGGGTGAGGAGAGTTTGGAGAGGAAGAAGGGATATTAATAATGATGTCCAAAAAAAGAAGAAAAGAGCATTAGTGAAATATTTATAAAATACACAAAAGAGAGCAGAAGAAAGTTCAGAGCCACAGATAAACAGAATAATCCTGGTATTACAATTATGTTACATTTGTTATATACATAAAAATAAGCTTCACCGACCTGATATTTATGATCTCAAATGCAATTCTCTTTTGTATACTTCTTGGCACATATAAATTCCTGTATTTGTTTATGGCCGTACAGTTTCATGATAATTTTTTAGAAAAATAATTATTTCCCCCATAAACATAATTTTGAAAAATTTTGTTTTGTTTGGCCAAGTGAGGAAAATCCCTCTGCCAATGCAGACTAACAACTGTTCTGTAACTTAAAGAGTATTTGAGAGTTGTTGGTAAAATCATACTGTCGTTATTTGTCAGAAGCAGGATTTGAAGCCAGTTCTTTCTCTACATTGCACTTATTTTGTATATAGTCTGTACTGGGGAGCTAAGTAACACAGTGGATAGAATGCTAGGCCTGGAATCAGGAAGACCTGAGTTCAAAATCCAGCCTCAGACACTTACTAGCTGTGTGACCCTAGGCAAGTCATTTAATTTTGTTTACCTCAGTTCCTCATCTGGAAAATGAGCTGGAGAAGGAAACGGCAAGCAACTCCTGCATCTTTGCCAAGAGAACACCAAATGAGATCATGAAGAGTAAGATACAACTGAAAAACAGCATAGTCTGTACTAACTCTATATATGCCCACATTGTCTCCTCCTCCTTCAACCCATAGAATATAAGGTCTTTGTGGGCAAGGATGGTGTCATTTTTGTCTTTATAGCCCTGGTGCCTAGTATAGTGACTAGCTCATGATAAATTCTTTTCTTTGATTTATTGACTCCTGACGCCTTGATCTGCTTTGCATATACTATGCTAGTCTGCTTATTCTTTGCTATGGTGCATCTCTCTTGTAGAAGATACCTCAATCCACTTTCTTTTATTTCTCTTTTTTGTGATTTTACCTTTCACAGTTAATTCAAGTATCCATTTGGAATATGTTGTAGTACAGGGTGTAATATGCTAGTCTAATTCTAGATTTGTTAAACTGGTTTCTTAGCAGATCTTGTCACACAAGGAGTCCTTCCCCAAGCATTTTTGTTCTTGTTTTTATCAAACACTGCAATATTCAATTTATTGTTTCTGATCTTCCTTGACTAGATGGCTCCACTTATCTACTTTGCTATTTTTTTTAAAGAAATAGCAATTAGTTTTGATGATGGCTGCTCTATAATTTGACTTCAGAGAGTATTATTTCCACTTCACACTTTCCCCTCTATGATGTCCCTTGAAGTTCTAAACCTTTTATTACTCCAAATGAATTATTATAGTGTTATAAAGTATATAGTATATAGTATATATAGTGTTATAAAGTAACCAAATTCTTGGTAATTTAATTTGAATAGAACTGTTTTTATTATTTAGCAAGGTTCAGCCTTGAGCAATGAATATCTCTCCCATTGCTTAATGCATTCTTTCTTTAAATAAGACTTTGCTATTTATAGATATATTTATGAAGGTGGCTTGTTAGATTAACTCCAAAATAAATTATGCATTTTTAAAGTTTTTCAAAAGGGGTTTTTAATATTTCCTCTTTTTTTGGTTATTATCAGCATATAAATACTGATGAGTTTTATAGATTTAAATTTATTCTGTTACTTTAACGAAGCTATTATCTCAATTTGTTTATTTCTGAGTCTTTATAAGTAAACCATCATGCCATATGCAGATAGAGATAATTTTGTCTGCTCTTTGACTCTTCATAATTTTTATTTCCATATCTAGTCTTATCAGTATTATTAGCATCTCTAAACATATGTCAAATAATAGTGGAAAAGAAGCCATCCTTGCTTTACTCTTGTATTTATTGGTAAAAATTCCAACATATCCCCATTTCAAATAATGTTAGGATTTTATTTTATAGATATGTTATTTTACTGTATTAAGAATGTTTCTATGTCTGTGCTTTGTAGGACTTTTTAACATAATTAGTCTATATAAAAATTTTGCAACTTTTCATGTAATTATGCAGTTTCCAGGTTGTTTTAATATATATGATTCATTATATTGTTTTCCTAATATTGAGCCATCTTGGTATTAATTGATGTATTTAATCCAACTTGTTCATAGTGAAGAATTTTAGAGGGATGTATTGCTGTTATTTTTGCTAGGATTGTATAGATATAATTAGGAGGGTAACATTGTAGATTAACTCCAAAATCTACCAAGCCAACCTCATAATTATATCCATGCAATGGCAAAGTATTATTTAAATAATTTATAATTTTATAAATTATAATTATTTTTATAATATTTATAAATTTTGTTGAGAAGATAAAGAAATAATTATCCCTTCTCTGCTCACCTATAAACTGGCTGAGGAAGCCACCAGCTTTCCTCTTCCCTCTGTGTTATCTTTCAAAAAAAATAAGGATTCACTTAAAGCACGTGGTTTAGTCTAAAATTCATCACTTTCTCTTTTCCTTCACCAGATTTTTTAAGTATCTTTAAATATTTTATTGTCTCATTGTATCTTTGTTCTTCCTTTTAACAATCAATTCAATTTTTTTTTCTTGAAAAAAAAGCCTCTAATAATGGAAAGACTGATTTTACTAGATTTTTCTTCATAATTATACTGAGTTGCTTTTCTTGTGTTTCTCTAGTATAGAATGCTTAAAACTGTCTCTCTTTTGTTGAAGGTTTAAATTTTTTCTTGACAATCAGGATTAGCTTTGCAGGACATGTTATTTTGTTTTACAACTTGAATTTCTTTATTCTTTTGAATGCTAGGGTCCATTGTTTCCTCAATTTTTTGTGCATGTGACTGTGGAATTATTCTAGGTTATTTGAATTCATATTTCTTCATAGCTCACCATTCAATCAATCAACAAGCACTTTTAGGCTATGTCAGATACTGCATATTCATTAGAAATAGTCATCTATATAGTTCCTTTTATTTCCTTTATCATTCCCTGGTTGGTTTCAGAACCAAATGGTTCTCTTAAAAGGAGGATGGTAGAGTGTATCTCATTTTAAAAAAATAATAATAATTTATATACCATGGGTATCGACTGCCTATTAAATACTAGCTAGAAATCAATTATAAATAAATCTAGACTGGATTTATCTCCCCTTTTGTAATTCCTTTATAACTCGTTCATTTTCATTACCTCGGATTGGGTTACTTAAGATCTCTATTTCATGTTCTTTTAATTTAGGTATTTTATGTTGTTATAGGTGATCCATTTTTTTAAAAAAATCTTTTTTTCTCACATAGAAACATAAATATGTGTGCATAGCATGTATACATATGTATTTTGTATATATGTATACACATATATATGTACACATTTAATTCTGATCATTCTCTGATCATTTTCTTTCTGGGTTTTCTCAAGTACATCTTATTCAGATTTTATTTTGGCACTTTCATTTTGTTCTCTTTTTTAATCAGGTTAGCTAAAGGTATATCAATTTTCCTAACCTTTTCAAAGAAACATAGTTTTGTTGATTCTTTTTGTTTTCCACTTCATCTTTATCTCTTCCAATTTTAAAGGTTTCCTCCTTTGTGCTTATTATCCTCTAGTTGTTTTTTTTTAATTGCATATTCAGTTCATTAATTCTCTGTTTTCCTATTTGGTTAATGGATGTTTTCAGAGAGATAATTTTTCCTCTGAAAACTAATGTAGCTACAACCCCAAAACTTTGGTATGTTGCATCACTACTTGTTCTCTTTCACATAGTCATTAATTTTTCTATTATTTGTTCTTTGACCTACTCATTATTCAGAATGTCATTTAGCTCTGTGTGTTTTGTTTATGTTCTCTCTATTAATAACTATTTTAATTGTGTTATGAGCTATAAAGAATGTGTTTAGTATTTCTTCTTTTTTACATTTATAATTGCTCAGTCATAACACATAGTTTTTTGGAAAAGAGATTATGTGGTGCTGAAAAATTTATACACACATAAGTATACGTGTATACACACAAATATGTGTGTATATGTATATATGTGTATATATGTATATATTATATATATGGGTAAAATTTGTGGCAGTGTTTACAGTGGAATGAGCACTAGACTGGGCATCAGAGATCATCAGAGATGATCAGAAATGCCAAGTATGAATCCTGACTCTGTCACTTACACCTGATGCAAGTCACCTTTCTCAAATGCCTCAGTATCCTCATCTCTAAAATGAAAAGGTTTTTATTGAATGACTGTGAGGTCCCTTAACATTCTAAATATAGAATAGTTAATGTTGCCATTTACAATATGCCATAAGTCTTTCAGCTTTAAATTTGCCATCCGAGTTTGTTTAGCTCGATATTTCTTTCTTTTTATCTTTACATTAGGTTTCTTCAGCTCTGAGAGAAGATCATTAAGTTTCATATAACTATAATATTACTACCTCTATCTTTTCGCAATTCAGTTAGATTTTCCTTCAGGAATTTATATGCTATGCCATTTGGTTCATATGCGTTTTATTATCAACATTAGCTTTAAGCATGACACTGAATCTCTGCTTCGCTGGACTTTGTGACTTTTTGTTTTTCTTTATTTGATGATATGATCAAGACTCTTGTTTTTTTTAATTACTTAATGCCCATCATTTTTGTCCTGCCTCTCATTTTCATTCTGTACATATGTTTATTTTTAAAGGTATTTGTTAGGTTATAAAAAGGGAAGTAAGAGAAACACATGCAAAAAATGTTGTTTATTTTCTTATTCATCATGTCATTTATTTGTTTTATTAGATTGCTTAATCCACATTATAGTACTGTCTAGCCTACAGTAAATTATAATTGGAAAATAGATAAATAATAATAAAATAGATAAAAATACAATTCAATATAGATAATGTTACTTTATGATTTTCTAAAGCAATATGTAACCCATAGGAATCTGCTTCTATTTGATCTTGATAGTACAATTTTAGTCTATTTAATATTAGGGATGTGATTATTAGTTGTTTTCTCCCATTTACTTCTTTTGATTTGATTTTTACACCCTTATTCTTCCAAGTCAGTATTTTCTTCCTGAGATTAGTTTTCTTTATATTATTTTATACTAGTCTGCTCCCTTTTTGTCTGTCCTATCTTGTTTCTCAAATTGATTTAAATTATTAATTTATCTGAATTTTTATCCGTCCCTCCCCATTTTTTACTTATTTTGCCCCAGTCCACCCCCATCCCTAGCTACTTGTGTGGATCAAAATCATCTCTTCGGTTCCTTTGTTTATTAACATTCTTTTGTAGTATCCCCTTTCTAGGAAATTTTCCTTGACTTTTCCTTCTAGTTATGCCTCTCTTTGTTATTCTGTTTTGAATTATATCCTATAATTCTCATGTTGAAACCTTACTTCTTTATTCTTTCCAACTTTTTCATAAAGATAGAGTTTATAGACTTCAAATTTGAAGTCCCTTTTTTATGTTGTCCCGTTTGGAGATCTTAAACATCCTCCCCTGTTTATACTATGCTCCACTCTTAGAAATATCATTCATGGAGGAAGTAATGGTGAATGAGAACAGTTTTGTGTCTTTAATCATTCACTGAGATGAGGCCTCCTTCCTCATATCAAGATCACTTCTAATGCCTAAAGTAATCAATCTCTGGTCTTATTTTCCCCCGAAAACCCTGGGTACTGGCTGCCCTTGGCAACTTATATCACCTTTCTCCTGGAATGGGACATAATTCTACTATATATTTTTTTTTAGTGAAGATGGTCACTTATTGTACAAATTTCTCCCAGACATAACACTTATAAAGCCCCTATCTCTTATCAGACCCTGCATCATAGAAATGACCCTTAGTGTCATCCTTTCTTTTCCCATTCAGAGGGAAGACCCACCCTCAATACTTTCCATCTAATTCCCTCCTATATTCAGCTTTTGTCCTATTCTCTCACAGTTCCAACTTTTGCTGAGAAAATAAAGAAATTATTATCCCTTCTCTGCTCACTTAAAAACCAGCCAAGGAAGTCTCCAATTTCCCTCTTCCCTCTGTTTTATCTCTCCAAAAATATATGGATTCACTTAAGGGGAAGAATGGAATTCAATCTATAATTCATCACTTCCTCTTTTGCTTCATCTGATTTTTAAAGTATCGTTAAACAGTTTGCTCTTTACATCATTTTTTCCTTTTATCAACCAGTTCAATTTTTTTCTTTAAAAAATACTATGATAATGGGAAGAACAGTTTTATTACTTAGATTTTTCTTTGTAATTATACGTAGTTGCTCTTCTCAAATTTCTCTGATGTAGTGTTTACAAACATCTCTTTTTTGTTGAAGGTCTACATTTTTTCTTGATGATCAGCCTTAGCTTTGCAGGACGTATTATTTTGGTTTGTAACTTGAATTCCTTTGCTCTTTTTAATGGTAGAGCCGTTGTTTCCTCAATTATTTTTTTGTGACTGGAATTATCCTAGGTTATTTGAATTCTTGTTTCTTCATAGCTCACCATTCAATCAATGAACAAGTATTTTTAGGTTGTATGTCAGGTACTGTGCTAAGCCAAGAAAGACAGAACACAATTCCTACCCTCAGCAGAAAGACTTCTGAAAGTTTTCTGGCTACTTCTAAAATTTGATGTTTTTGTTACTGAAATTGAGAAATTTACTGTTTTCAGTCATATTTGACTCTTCACAACTCCATTGGGGTTCTCTTGGCAAAGATACTGGAGTGGTTTGCCATTTCCTTCTCCAACTCATTTTACAGATGAGGAAACTGAGGTGAACAGAGTTAAGTGACATGCCCAGAGTCACATACCTAGTTAAGTACATGAGGCTGGATTTAAACTCAGGTCTTCCTGACTCCAGTACTGATGCTCTATCTACTGTGCCACCTAGCTGCCCTGTGAAATTTACTATTTGTCTTTATATTTTAAACATTTTTCTCTTTTGTTACTGGCTACGGTTTCACCTCCATTTTGGGTTAAACAACCAACTTACATATTAACTTTGGGAATACAGCTGTTGTATTCCATAGTGAGGAAGGCAACATAGTATAAACATAGGCAGGGAGCCAATCCAGCCATTTGTGCCAGAAGATGGAGTGGGCTCCAATTTCTACCCAAGCTGGACCATATGCAGATAGTACAGTTCAGCAGGATAAATAATATGTAACAGAAGCAATGTAAACAGCTGGTTATGGTAAGCAACATGAGGAAGCAGGTGGGAGCTTAATGGGAGAGAAACAGCAAGGTGGTAACTAGAGGCCTCAGGGACAGTTTCCCCTGAGTGAATTTTTGTGTCCTGCTGGGATTTCTCCACTACAGAAAAGGAAACCAATATATCTAATTCCATCTGTGTCCCCTCAGTTCACTAGGCATGTCTGCAGCTATATACGGCAAGTTACTTGTGAGTCTGGTGCCCATTACACACACAGAGAATTGGCCAGTGATAAGCTAATTCTTGCAGCCTCTGCCTTGCTGGCTGACTCATACAACACAATTGGGACCATTGCTCCTCTCTTAGGGAGTGTTAAAGGACAGGGTACCCTAACCACAATCCAAGGTATGGTGAAAAAGAAGCTGTAGGCTTTAAAGTGACAAAAGTTGGACAAAACTAATTTTCAGAGACTCTTACTTAGAGACTCTAATTCTCAGAGTCTTTGATTTACCTAGGAGCATTGATTCTGGACTTATTTGGCTTCTCTATCATGCTCTCTTGTTCTTGCCCTCACCCTTCTCACAGTAAACTCATCACTTGGAAATCTCATCATGTGTAAGATCCAATCAGGCTTGCTACTCTCAACCTCCTCAGAGCCCTGGTTCCCTCTTATTGGAGGGTAGAGCCATACATCCCTTCATTTAAGTATCAGAACAGCACCTACACCTCCTGAAATACATCCTTACTTCCCACCTAATGGAGCTAATGTTGGATTTTGCCTCTGCTTTCTCAACTATAAAATGGGGCTACTGTTTCCACAATCCGGCTAGCAGCTTCTGTGGGGGCGAAAGATGCACCCACAGCCAGCACCCAGAAAGCTGCTGGACAGCACACTGCAAAAACACAGGTTCTTTCGATCTGCCTTAATAAGGAAAGCAAGGTAAGCGGTTGGCAAGCTTACTTTAATTCAGCATACAAATATCATTCACATAGTTCAGGGGAAAAAGCCAGCACCCTGAACTTCAGAGCAAATTACAAACAAATTACAAACATCAACAGACAGACCCAATACAGATTCATAGTTACCAACATCTAGGTTCAGCCCAGGAGCTCAGAACAAGGGCTGGCCCAGAGTCACGCGCCACCACTGCTGTGGCAAAGAGCTCCAAGGAAGCTGAGGCCAACCCCTGATTTTTATATCTTTTTCAGCATCAGGGGTGAGTCACATATGCGACTCACCCACGTGACCTAAAATCCTCACAAAGAGATGGACTTAAACCCACATGGTCTAAGAGCCTCTGCTGTTCCAGACATGTAAACTAGGCCTTCCCTGGAGTTAGCCTCACCTTGGGCCCCACCTTAGTTGCCAAT
>JAQQSZ010020762.1:0-10069 GCA_028646595.1 Phalanger gymnotis
TCTCATGTTCTGCTCTCACAGTAATCAGTTCTAAGGCACCAAATGCCAAGAGATCACAAACTCTTCCCTTTTGGAAGGCATGTGGGCTGAGGTATGATAATTCATCCTTCTTTCTCATTCTCTGATCTTTTCTTCCTTTCCTCAAATAATCAAATCTTTTAGGGATGGACAATCAGCCTTAGTTTTGAAAGAGAACTATAAGATTTTCAAGGTTTTTTACAAATATTATGTCATTTGATGCTTATGACAACTCTGGGAGATAGATGCTATTGTCATCTCCAGTTTCACAGATGAGGAAACTGAGGCAAACAACAGTTAAGTAACTTGCCCAAGGTCACACAGGTAGTGTATGAGGCTAGATTTGAACTTAGGACTCCAGGTTTAGTCCTCTATCTATTGTGCCACATAGCTGAAGTAATTGTGACTATGATAGTAGTCAAATTTAAGTCACTGACAGAATAAGACTAGAGTCCTTATGTTCTAATTATATCTTGGATTGGGAGTCTGAGGATCTGATTTCTATTTCTTTTCTTTGACCCTTGCTGCCTCTGTGACCTTTTCTGATGCTGTTGTTCAGTTGTTCAGTTGTGTCCAAATCTTCCTTACCATGTGTAATGGTAATTTAAATTTGAAGATCTTTCCCACCCATTAATAGGTCATATGACCTGCTTGTGTCACAGAAAGCCTAAGTTACGTGTGGTAGGAGCAGCTTGCTGAGAGGAAAAGCAATGGAAGTCACAGCAAATGCTCAGAGAGCAGCTAGAACTTAGGGACAGAGCAGACACAGGTGAGCTAGCTGTTCTGTGAGTGTGTTTGTGAGAAGGCCCCAGCAGGGCGGTGGATGGTTATGGGATGGTGAGGCAACATGCTGTGATGTTGTGTTTCAAGTTCTTTGCTGTTATGATAAAGTGGACTTACTGGTTGTGGGAGTTGGTTTCTGTTTGGATGGGTTGGACTTACTGGTTATGGGATTTGGTCCTCTAGTGTCTGAATAAATGTTTTACTTCTTCTATCTTCTACATGGAGAGTCTCTCATATTTTGTGATACAGAACTACACAGGCATATTCACAATTATTGTTGATGCAGATACACCATAACATGTCAAAACTGTCCATTGGATTTTCTTGACAGAGATACTGGAGTAGTGTGACATTTCCTTCCCCTGTGGATTAAGGCAAACAGAAGTGAAGTGGCTTGCCCAGAGTCACACAGCTACCAAGTCTGTCAGGCTAGATTTGAACTCAGGTCTTCCTGACTCCATGCCTAGTGCTCTATCAACTGAGCCACTTAGCTGCCATATAGTGGCCTTTTTACTCATCTGCCAAATGAGACTATTGAAATATATGATCCTTTTTGAGATCTCTCATATCTAAAGGACTATGATTCTAAGTTGAGGAAAAAGAAAGTGGAGATAATCAATCAATCAATAAACATTTATTAAGTGCCTACTATGTGGCAGTCACACTGTGCTAAGCACTGGGGATGCAAAGAAAGCTAAAAATCAATTCCTGCCCTCAGGGAGGTCATGATCTAATGGACAAGAAGAAAACAAATACGTATGAACAAGGTATATAGACCAGGTAAATAAATACATGTGTGCACAGTACAAGATAGATACAAAGTACTTGGGAAGCAACCTTAGAGGACATCTCTTCATTTACCTCTTGACTGAACTAATTTTGTATTTCTTTGACTTCTTCACCATGGGTACCTTCTGCCTCCCAGCTTTCATTTGTGTGTTTCCTTATTAGATGATAAGCAGCTTGAGAGCAGAGACTGTCTTTTGGGGTTCTTTTGCATTTGTATTTCCAATGTTTAGCACATTGCCTGGAATACAATGAGCCATCAATAAATGTTGATTTACTCGACTTCAGAGAGGAAGGCTCTGGCAGCCCAGGAGACTGAGAAGTGATTTTGGTTCTGTCTTCAAGGTAGCCAAGGATCCTAAGTAGGGGGCTATTGGTCTATGTTTAACTATGGGCTCTCTGAAAACTCACAACATACTTTAAAGTTTAATCTACAATCTAAACATTTTATTAAGCCTAGACAATCTATAAATCAAGCCCTGATTTGTGGCTTTTGCCTATTTCTAAGGTGAACAAGTTAACATAAAATTTAATAATTGGCTCTCTAAAAGGTTCCAGCTTCCTCTTGCCCAGCCTTGATTCTAAAAGACATAAATGAAGATGGATAACACACCAGTCATGGGGGACAGACAGTACAGAGGCATAGAAATAGGAGATTGTTTGATGTACATGAGGTACATGAGGTATGTGAGGTATGTGAGGTACGTGAAATAGGTCATGGTGGTATGAACATGAAATGCAGGAAGGGGAGTGCTCAGTATGAAGACTTAGAAAAGTCAGAAAAGACCAGGTTATGAAGAACTTCAAATATCAACCAGATATGTTTACATTTGATCCTAGAGATAACAGTGAAATAAAAGTTATTGAGAAGGTGAGTGATCACATGGATATTTTAGGAAAATCACTTTGGCAACTTCCTCTTTATTTTTTTATTTTTTTTACTTTTGAACATCTATTTTTTTAAAACCTTGAGTTCCAAATTCTCTCCCCTCTTCCCTTCCCATCCACCCTCCCTAAGAAGTCAAGCAATTCAGCATGGGCCACATGTGTATCATTATGTATAACCCTTCCACAATACTCATGTTGTGAAAGACTAACTATATTTTGCTTCTTCCTAACCTATCCCCCTTTATTGAATTTTCTCCCTTGACCCTGTCCCTTTTCAAAAGGCAACTTCCTCTTTAGAAAGGAAGACCTAAGAAGGTTCTGTCACAGATGAGGCAAGAAGTAAAGAGGGACTGTACTACTCTGGTAGCCCTGGAATCTGATAAATAAATGAAATATATGCATTTTGTGGGAGAAGAATGAAGGATAGTCATAATTATGATGTGAAATTGAAAGTCAGTTGAAAGGAGCAGCTTAGTAATGGAATACTATTGTGCTATAAGAAATGATGGACAGGCAGACTTCAAAAAAACATAGACTTATAAGAACTGATGCTGAGTGAAGTGAGCAGAACCAGAACATTGTACATAGTAGCAGTGTACAGTGACTGATTTTGATAGACTTAGCTCTTCTCAGCAATGCAAGGACCTAAAACAAATCCAAAGGACATTTGATGGAAAATGCCATCTACATCCAGAGAAAGAAATATGGAGTCTGAAAGCAGAGTGAAGCAGACTATTTTCTTTTTTTGTTCTCTTTTGTTTTTTTTTCTTTCTCCTTGTTTCTCCCATTCATTATAATTCTTCTATACAACATGACTAATGTGAAGATATGTTTAAAAGGAATGTATTTGTAGAGCCTATATCACCTTGCAGGCTGTCTTGGGGAGGGAGTGGGAAGAGAGAAAATTTAAAACTTATGGAAGCGAATGTTGAAAACTAAAAATAAATAAATTAAATGGTAGAAAAAGAAAGAAGCAGCTTAAATTCCACCACCTAGGGCCAGCAAGTATGAACCACATTTAGAGAAACAAACAAACACACACAAACAAAAAAAATGCATATTAGTTGAAAGCTAGAAGATTCTGAGATTTGGGGAGAAAGAATGGGTTGGGTATCTTGCCAGGGTCAGAATGTAAAGTAGAATGTTTAAGCTGATCTGTGGATAAGAAGGAAGTTGCAACAGAAGGTGAGAGGATGACTGGAGCAGGGAAATGTGGAGAGGGATAAAAAAGAAAGTCACAAAGTAGATAGTCACTTTACCAGTACCAGCTGGCAGCAGTTCAAGTGTGTGTGTTCCTAGCCATCATCAGTATGTAAGGATCCATCTCCTCAAGTCTTTTCCTGGGCAAGTCATCCTAGTAGTTACTTTAGAGCATCACAAACTATGCAAATTAGTACAGACCTACAGTTTCACAGTGAAAACAGGGTGAGTTGAAATCTAGGAAGCTGGAGGCTAATGAGATTTTTGTCAGAACTAACTGATCCACAGCTATGGGCATGTGTATCATCAGACTGATGCCACAGACCAAGAAAATATTAGTCTTTTTTTCTTTTAACAGGTTGTATCATGGTGTCAGTGTCAAAGAGAGAGAAAAGCAGCACGGTATTGTGATCAGATGTCTCTAGTTCTAGTGGGGTATGAGTGACACAGAGGAAAGCCACACTTGGGAAAGTCTGAGTCTCAGGGTAGAGTTAGGCCAGAGGAGCTTGGTGGATCATGCAATAATAGGAAAGAGGTTGGGTTTCAGAGGGAATCCCATGCTTGAAAAAGCCTTTCTCCCCTTCCTTCTCTAATGGCCACATCCTCTCTCCAGTTGTGTCTTATGTGGAAGAAGTCAACTGCACTTGGTACAAATCTTACCTTAGCTATGTGGCCATGGGCAAAATATTAACTTGTCTAAGCTTAAATTTTATAATTTGTATAACAAGAATAATGAGAGAATGAATTCTCGATCCTGTATTTTATGTTTTATTCTACTCTGTAAGTGACTTTATTCTGTAACCATATTCTGAATTCTATGCAACAAACCTAAAAGCTCTTCTCTGTCTCTGAGTGAAGAAGCTCATGAGTGTAAAAATTCAGTCTCCTTTCAGTCTGAATTAGATACCAAAGACTTAAGCTTTCCCACAATCACTGTTAGTTAAAGAAAATCTCTGAACTCTCATAAAACATTATCTTGGCGTTTCCTGAAAGGTTTGTGTCCTTGAGGAGCTGGACTAACTGACCTTGTTCCATCTTAAAAAAAAAAAAAAAAGATCCCCGGGAGCTAGTTCATCTACATACCTGTATCCCTATCAGTGACCTCAGGAAGCAGCTGGGACCCATAAATTCACAAAAGCATTCCTTAGAAATAGAGAGAGGTGATCTTTATCCCATATGTAGGCTATACTTACTTTCTTTGATGTAAACAATCATGATTCCCCAACCACTTCATGTTGCCAGTCTCCTAACCAATGAGAGGATTTTCATTCTTCTGTTTGTAAAAATGAGTTGCATCTTCAATTCAGGGTCTTTGGCATAAATGGAGGCAAGCCATTGGCCTGCTAATAAACCAGAATCTTGCACAGAGAATTGCCTCAGGTTTACCTTTTTATTAAATTTCACACAAGACAATGACAATATCTGTAGTAACTACCTCAAAAGAGGAAATGGACATAAAGTACTTTGCAGACCTTTAAATGTTATATAGATTATAGTGATAGCAATCCCTTCTCTTTCAGAATGGATTCTAATACTCTAAAGCAGGACTCTGAACCTGGAGCTCATGGACTCCCAAAGGGTGCATGAATTTGGATGGGAAAAAATCATCTTTATTTTGATATAATTAATCTCTGATGTATTTTATGCATTAAAAATATATTCCAAGAGAGGGTCCATGGGCTTCTCCATATTGTCAAATGGACCCACAACACACAAAAAGTTAAGAATTTTTGCCTTAAAGCGTTTTACCTAAGATTTTCTATGTTTACTCTAAGTGTTACATGTTTATTTGTTAATGACTATTTTTAAATGAGGCTAATTAACAAATACTTGGCAAGAGAATTATGTTTAAAATACACTTAAAAATCCTTACAATTCTCAATTATAGAAAAATAGTTTCTATTGAAAATTCTTGTGGCTAAGAATTGTGAGAAACGTGGTTTTGGGGATCACTGGACTTCCTCCCTGAGGAAGAACCAAGTGATGGTCCCTTAGTCTATTGGGATCACAGGACCTCCCTAGGCAGGGTCAGGCCCTGAGGAAGAACCACATGATAACCCTGAGGAAGGCTCTGCAGACCACAAGACTCCCAGAGGAAGACCAAGTGGTAGCCCTCCTTCTAACTGTGGGGATCACAGGGCTTCCTAGGGGTTAGACCCTAAGGAAGACCCAAGTGTTGGCCCCTTAGAATGTTTGTGGGGATCACAGGACTTCCTAAGGTTGGACCCTGAGAAAGACCCAAGTGATAACCCCTAAGGAAGGCTGTACAGACCACAGGAATCCCAGAGGAAGACCAAGTGGTAGCCCGCCTTTATCTGTGGGGATCACAGGGCTTCCTAGGGGTTAGACCCTAAGGAAGACCCAAGTGATGGCCCCTTAGAATGGTGGTAAGATCACAAGGCTCCCAAGACAGGGCTGGAAGACCCAAGTGATGGCCCCTTAAGAAGGCTATGCAGACCACAGAGTTCCCCAGGGAAATCCCAAGTGGTAGCCCCCTTAACACCACAGTGGGGATCACAGGACTCCCCAAGGCGGGGTCAGGTAGTTAGCCCGAGACATGCTTCTGCAGCTCATTGCTTTCCTGGTAGCATAGCCTTAGGAAGATCCATGTGATTTGCCCATTCTCACCCAAAGAACTCAGGACCAGAGTGGTCAGAGGAAGGCGTTTATTACACTCCTCAAGAGAGTGGGTGCAGTGCGCACTAGGAACACTCACATTGATACAGAAGCAGGAGTGAGGGTTACCAGCTCCTCCACTCCTGTTTGAGTTATGGTTAGTTTACATTCTTTGCTTTTTTACATACTTTTCTTAAGTTATACAGTTTATATAGGTAGGATAATAAGGATACAGAAGCAAAAGTGAAGTTAGTTCTATCTTCCTTGTCTGCCTTAGGATTAGTCTACATTCTTTACTACCCCACCTTCCTGCTTTAACATATGTAAATTATGCAGATTAGTAGACCTGGACACTTGACCAGGACCTGACCCTTGAACTGACATGATAAGCTTGAACTGATTCAACCAGTCTAGCTTCCCTGATCCCTGGCTGGCCATTGTCTTGGTAGGTAAACCAAGCTACGTGGATAGCTTCTGTGGGAGCAAAACTAGATACCATACTATCTTTTCTTATACTATTGTACCCTTCCCCAAAGTGTTGAATTTTAAAAAAGAAGAAACAGTTACCATTCCTTTTTCTCCAGTACTAAATTTATGATTCTAAACTCCTGTTTGGAATACAGTGTCAACCACAGAGGAGTTGGCTATCTGACAAATTGGTAAAGAGTTGCCAAGATTGTAGCTCGATTCTACATAACTCCATTCACTAAGAGTTAATTCTTGAAGGACTTAGGGGAGAAATATTGGGTGGGAGTGAAGAAGGAGGTGGAAAGACATGTGTAGCAATGATTTCTTTCAAACTGACTGTGACCCTATTGCCAACTTTCCTCTCAGCTACATGACGGCCTTTGTGTTTTTTTTTTAAATTTTAGTTTTAATGTATTTTTATTTTGTTAAATATTCTCCAGTTATATTAAAACAAATTTTAGCATTTGTTTTTTTAAATGTTTGAGTTGCAAATTCTGTCCTCCATCCTGCCTCTCACCAACCCTTTGAGAAGGCAAATAATATAATATTGATTATGTATGTGAAGTCATACAAAACATATTTCCAGATTAGTCATGTTGTAAAAGAAAACACACACACAGAAGAAAAATAGAGAAAGTGAAAAAAATATGCTTCAATATGCAGTCAGAGTTTATCATTTCTCTCTCTGGAAATGGATAGCATTTTTCATCACGAGTCTTCTGGACCTGTCTTGGACTTTTGTCTTGATCAGAGTAGCTAAGTCTTTCATCATGCAATGTTCTGGTTCTGCTCAATTCCCTTTGTATCAGTTCATATATGACTTCCCAGGTTTTTCTGAAACCATATCTCTTGTTATTTCTTATAGCACAATCATATTCAATCACAATCATATACTACAACTTGTTCAACCATCGCCCACATGATTGAAATCGCCTCAATTTGCCACCACAAAAACAACTGCTATAAATATTTTAGTATAGATAGGTTCTTTTCCCTTTTCTTTGATCTCTTTGGAATACAGACTAAGTAGTGATATTGCTGGGTCAAATGGACTTCCTTTGTTGGTGCTGCTATTTGCAGTTTATGTAGTCTCCCTTGGGAGTTTGCTTTTGACTAAGCCTGCTACCAGCCAGTAGAAGGCTGCCATCTTGCTTTGAATGGCTTGGAAGCAGGAGTGGGGAACCCGCAGCCTCAAGGCCACATGTGGCCCTCGAGATCTTCAAATGTGGTCCTTTGACTGAATCCAACCTTCACGGAACAAATCCACATGTTCCCCCCACCCCTATTTAGAGTAAATGATTTGGTGATTCAGTTTTGTTCCTTAATTAGTACCTATACAACAATATGTGACAAAGTAACTAGAGCTGTGATTGATACCAACCTACAATGGGATCTTTAGTGGTACACTATGAGCCACCTTCTAAATTGTAGGTCTGATGATTGTCACCCTCTGTATGAGGTGAGCTCTGGGGACTCCTTATTCCCTATAGGCTCAAGGATAAACTGCTGTCATTTAAGGCTTTTCTTGATGTGGCTCTTTCCTACATGTCCAGTTGTCTTACACCTTATTTTCTTCTATACACTCTCTGATCCATGTACTTGGGCCTACTTGTAGCAACTTAAACAAAAGTTGCCATTATCTCAGTGCCTTTCAAGCGGCAGTCCCCTATGTCTAGAATTCTCTGCTCTGTCCCCTTTATCTGCTGTTTCTTTGGCTCCCTTCAAGACTCAGCTTAAATCCCACCTTTCCTGGATCACCCTGCTGCTTGTGCCTTGCTTTTTCACATTGCCTTCCTTTACTTTGTACATATTTTATAGGTACCTGCTTATTTACATGTTGTCTCCTCCATTAGAATGTATGCTTCTTTAGGATAAGGCCTGTTGTTTGGCCCCACTGTGCATCCTTAGCACTTAGCACAGTGCCTAACATGTAGCAAGTGCTTCATAAATATTTGTTGAATGACTGACTAGCTGCCTTCTCACACTGTTGAATTATATTGAGCTGGCAGTCCACCAAAACACCCCACATCCTTCTCAGATACACTGCTGTCCAGCTATGACTTCATGTCCTTGTATATGATTTAAAAATACTAATGTAAGAATACATATTTGATACTTTTCATTTTCATTTTATTTATTCTATTTAGCCCAATGACCAAGTCTATAAAGACCTCTTAGGATCCTAGTATGTTAGCTATCTGATGAAGGGGGATTCTCGTTTTTGGATGGTCGATGGCATTATTTGATATCTCATGTCCCTTCAGGCAAGAGAGCTTCCATATGTCTTTGTATCTGCAGAGCACAGAACAGTGCCTGTCATACAATGGATGCTTAGGATGAGATGACTGAATTTAACTCTTAGATCGTATGATACTGTGATGAGATGTCATCATGGTGGAGATTGAAAGACAATCTTTGAGTTAATTTTAGGACAGGAAAAAAAACACTAAAATAATTCAAGTACGCATCGACTTTTGCAAAGTCTCAATAATTTATCTCTGGGCTCCAACAATGAGTTGTTTGGAAATATGGGAATGTAACTCCTTATTATTTGTTGAGTGTAGAAGAACTTCTTAGAGCAAGCAAACAATGTTAACATTTCCATGGCAAATTAGTGCCAGCAGACACAAAAGGCCTTCAGTCCTAGGTTCAGAAGGCCACAAACAATTCTTCCCTGTCTTCGGTAATATGGTACAGAGAGTCCTGGAGCCTATTTGGCTTCTTGTAGTTGGAGTCTGGGACCCAGTTTCATCAAGTGAAACAGTTCGTGTTTTCCAAATATTTGTATGTTAGACACATTGGCATCCTTCCTAGTATTTTTATGTGAAGCTGACATAATTGAGCCAAGAGAATTGGTTAATATTTTTCTAATTAAATAGAACCTTGTTTTCACATGCACTTGTTAGAACCATGCTCACTACTTTTAAAAAGCTTGTCTGGTCTCTGGAGAATATGCTGTAGCTTTTCAAGGCTGAGTGAGACAGAATCAGTGTTTGTAGTCATAATATCGTTTAGAAGATGGAATCAAGGGATTCAAGTGGAAGATACAGCGGGTGAGTCATATCCTAGTGTGTGAGAGCTCTTTGAAGGAGCACCATGCACCAAATGGGGTGCACCAGGCTTGAAAATTTTATGATAATAATAATAGCTATCATTTTTATATGTGGCTTTAAGGTTTGCAAATACTTTACATATATTATTATCGAATTGGAATTTTGCAACCACCTTGTGATGTGGGCATTATTATTATCCTTATTTTGCTGAGAATAGAACTAAGGTCCAGAGAGATTTAAATGACTTGACTACAGTC
>JAQQSZ010020763.1:0-10068 GCA_028646595.1 Phalanger gymnotis
AGAGCTCTTTTGCCATTTGAGTTAGTCTATTATTTAAGGTGTTGTTTTCTTCAGTATATTTTTCAGTATTTTTTGGGTCTCCTTTAGCAAGTCATTGACTTGTTTTTCACAGTTTTCTTGCATCCTTCTCATTTCTCTTCCCAATTTTTCCTCTACTTCTCTAACTTGCTTTTCCAAATCCTTTTTGAGCTCTTCCATGGCCTGAGACCAGTTTATGTTTTTCTTGGAGGCTTTTGTTGTAGGCTCCATGAATTTGTTGACTTCTTCTGACTGTATGTTTTGGTCTCCTTTGTCACCAAAGAAGGATTCCAGAGTCTGAGACTGAATCTGGGTGTGTTTTCACTGTCTGGCCATGTTCCCAGCCAACTTACTTGACCCTTGAGTTTTTCAGTGGGGTATGACTACTTGTACACTAAAGAGTTCTATGTTCCACGTTTGGGCAGATGCACTCCACACCAACACTCCTCCTTCCCCAATAACCCCCAACCAGGACTGGACTTAGATCTTCAGCAGGCTCTTTACCCCTGCTCTGATCTTCCACTTAATTCCTCCCATCAGGTGGGCCTGGGGCCTGAAGCAACTGCAGCTGTAGTTCTGTACCTGCCCCACCTCCACTGTCCCAGTGGCGGTGGCCGAACCACAAACTCCCTGTCCCCAGCAGCTTTTCCCACTAACCTTCTCTGTTGTTTTTGATTTTTGTGGGTTGAGAGGTCTGGTAACTGCCACAGCTCACTGATTCAGGGCGCTAGGGCACACTCTGCCCGGCTCATGGTCTCATTGGTCCACGCCACCCACGCTGGGCTCTGCTCTGCTCAGCTCCACTCCCCTCAGCTCCCAGCTCCGTGTGGGATAGACCTTACCCAGAGACTATCCAGGCTGTCCTGGCCTAGAGCCCTGCTTCCCTCTGCTACCCTGTGGGTTCTGCAGTTCTAGAATTGGTTCAGAGCCATTTTTTATAGGTTTTTGGAGGGACTTGGTGGGGAACTCATGCTAGTCCTTGCTTTCCAGCTGCCATCTTGGCTCCGCCTCCAACATAATTATTTCTAATCTTTCTTTATCTTTCTTCCTTGTGTGAATATTATTTTTCCTCTCTCCCCTCTTCTCTTAAGATCATTAAGACATAATAATGAACCACTCTCACCTTCTGTGTAATTAGCCTTCCTCCATAGGAACATAATCTCCTGATATTTGAATGTAAGTAGTTTAGTTTGTTCGGTCTATATGTTTATGTTTATGATAATAGAAGAAGGGAAGACATGAAGAGGGGAGAAGGTAGTAGGCATTCATACAATGCCTACCATATAACAAGAATCGTGTTAATTATTTTTTCCAAATGTCCTATTTTATCCTAATAACAATCTTATGATATAGGTGTCATTATTATCCACATTTGAGATTAAATGATTCACCCCACAGTTACAAAGGTGGTGTCCAAGGCCACTTTTAAACTCAGGTTTTCCTTATTTCAGGCCCAACGCTTTATCCACTGTACCACTGGTTGTTTCTAGGAGACAGTTTCAGAGAAACAGGATATTTCATTCATGCTTGCGTTTTTCTTTCTCTAAACTCCTGCATTTGAACTTCAGCATTTTTACATGGCTCTAGTCTTTTTTTCAGGAACTCTTTAAAGTCTGCTAATTAAAAATCCATATTTTTTCCATTTAGACTTTTATTCAGCTTTGCTGGTAATGTGGTTCTTGGGGGTTTTTAGGAAGTGTGCCAAGCTTTCTCGTTCTTTACAGTTGGTGGCTGTGTAATCATTTGTAATCCTGAGTTGGACTCCTCGGTACTTGAATTCTTTCTAGTTACTTGTAAGAATTTGTTTCCCTTAACTTGGAGACTCTGGGTTTTGGCTACAATATTACTGGAAGCTTTCATTTGGGATTTTCTTTGAGGAGATGAACAATGGATTTTTTTTTCTAATTCTATTTTGCCCTCTGATTCTTTTTTATCATGTAAATTTCCTTTTTTTTCAAAATTTTCCTTTTTTTCTTCTTTCTCCACCTGAAAGATGGCTACCATTAGACACAAATATTTAACACGTGTAAAATTATTCTTTGTTCTCTCTCTAGATGTAGATATTTGGGGTATTTATAATAGACAAAACTTATTTCTTCATAGTTGTTCTTAAAACAATGTTGATGATACTATATACAACATTGCTTTTACTCATTTCACTCTTCATTATTTTGTGCTAGTCTTTCCATATTTTTTTCCAACACAGTTGACCTCACCATTTCTTTTAGGATGATGGCATTCCATCACAAGCATATACCACAACTTCTTCAGCAGTTCCCCAATTGATGTATACATCAATTTCCAGTTCTTTGCAACCACAAATAGAACTATTATAAACATTTTACAATACATAGATTCTTTTCCTTTTCCTTAATTATCTCTAGAAATAGAACAAGTGTGATGGAACCAAGATGGCTGTGTGAAAATAGAGTCTTACAGGAGCTCTCTCACAAGTTCTGTCAGATATCTCTAAAAGGTGAATCTGAGCAGATTTGAGAGAGTTAGAAGTCACTAGAAGGCTGAGTGGGGCAAATTTCCAAGCCAGGAGAGTCTGCAAGGTAGAAAAGATAGATCTGTAGTCTGGGAGGGGTCCTCAGCACACAGAGCTATACCAGACCACACCCAAGCAGAAGCAGCTGGAGAAACCAGCCAGCCATCTGGGCTGGGAGAAAGCTGTGTGCATGAAACCTGCAGAGATCCCCAGGCCTCCCAGAACAGCATGGGAGTCTGTCAAAGCAACGGGAGACAGCAGCACAGTGCCTGCTGCCCCAAGACATCTACTTTTTAGGCTTGCAGCCCAAAGGTTTGACACTCGACTTCTTGAACTCCTGGGAGCCATAATGGCCAAGTAAATGGCTCTCATTCCTTCTTCCCTCCATGACCCAGAGAATACCTTGGCAAAATCCCTTGAATAGAGAAGCCAGAAGTGGGGCATCAGTAGCCAAACAGCAGGAGTTCCTGAGTTCTGGAAGGTTGGAGCTAGCAAGGGTCAATACTAGGAAAGAGACATGCCTTTGCACAGCCAGGGGAAGTGGCAGACACCAGCACAGATAATGGCTGAGACCACTGGGGCTGGAGAGCAGCCAGGGGGAAGAGGAGACTTCCAGCAGCCAGACGACCTCTCCCCCACATCTCAGAAAAGCAGATGCCATAGCACATTAAGCCAGTAATTAGGCCCACAATTCCCAGAACATGAAACCTGGGATGAGCTCCCTAAGCCCCAAAAGCAGAAATCCATTGTAAAGCCAGGAAAAAGCTAACCAACATGAAGAAGTACATGAAAAAACTGAGGGATGCTCAAAATACCAATTCAGAAGAGTACAGCATTGACACTATACCCATATCTGATACCTGAAAGGGGAATGTGAACTTGTCTCAGCCCCCAAAAGCATTCCTGGATGAGCTAAAAGAGGATTTTAAAAACCATATCATGGAGATAAAAGAAAAAAGGAAAAAAATAACTGATGATAACAAATCTTTAAAAAGTAAAATTGGCAAATTGGCTAAGGATATTCAGAATCAAAATAGAGAAAATGACACCCCGAAAGGTAAAATCGACCAATTGCAAAAGGAAACTCAAAAGCAAAATGAAGACAGCAATTTATTAAAAATTAGAGTTGAGCAAGTGGAAGCTAATGACTCTATGAGGCATCAAGAAGTAGTCAAACAAAATGTAAAGAATGAAAAAATAGAAGAAAATGTGAAATATCTGATTGGAAAAACAACTGACCTGGAAAACAGATTCAGGAGAGACAATTTAAGAATTATTGGCCTACCAGAAAGCCACGATGTAAAAAAAGAGCCTGCACAGTATGTTCCAAGGAATTACCAAAGATAATTTCCCTGAGATCCTAGAACCAGATGTATAAATAGTCATCAAAAGAATCTATTGATCACTCCCTGAAAAAGATCCCAAATTGAAAACTCCAAGAAACATTATAGCCAAATTTCAGAATTATCAATCAATGAGAAAATACTGCAAGCAGCCAAAAAGAAATGATTCAAATATAATGGAACCACAGTCAGGATCATGCAGGATCTTTCAACTTCTACATTAAATGACAGGAGAAACTAGAATATGATATTCCCAAGGGCAAAGGTTCTTGGACTACAACCAAGCATCAACTATCCAGCAAAACTGAGTATAATTTTCCAGGCAAGGTGATGGATATTCAATGAAAAAGGGAATTCCAGACCTTCATGATGAAAGGGCCAGAACTCAATGGAAAATTTGATCTGCAAATACAAAACTCAAGAGAGACATAAAAAGGTAAACAGAAGGAAACCGCCCCCCTCACAAACCTTGTTAATCAATAAGGGCAAATTGTATACATCCTTACATAGGATTATATTGTTTCATATATTATGTGTGTATACATATATATGCATGTATATATATATATATATATATATATATATACATATGTGTGTGTGAATCTTGAGAACAGTACAGTAATTATGACAATTGAAAAGGATTTATGTAGACTGTGGGTATTAGTATAAAATAACTGAAACAATAATAAAAAATAATTGAGATGTAAAGGGAGAGTTATAGGAGAAGAGGTAAGGAGGTAGTAGAAAAGGGTAAATTACTTCTCATGGAGGGGCACAAAAACATATTATAGGACAGGGAAAGAAGGGAGGGAGAAGAATAGTATATGAGCTTTACTCTCATCAGATTTGGTTCAAGAAAAGAATAGCATACTTTGATAAGTATAGAAATCAAACTAGTCCTACAGGCAGTAGGAGAGGAAAGGGGAAAGAAAAGGGAGGGTGGTCAGAAGGGAGGGAAGAAGTAGCCAGGGGAAAAGGGTAAGAAGAAGGAGGGGAATCAGGTGGTAGTCAAAAGCAAGCTTCTTTTAATTGAAGATTTTTTATTTTTAGTTTTCAACACTCAGTTCCGCATGAGTTCCAGATTTTCTTCCCCTCCCTCCCTACCCCCCCCCAGATGGCATGGAATCTGGAAGGTGACAGTCAAAAGCAATACACTTTTGAGGAGTGGAAAGGAGAAGGGAGAAATAAAAGCATAAATGGGGCGGGGGGGGGAATAGGATGGAGAAAAACTCACAGCTTCTAATCATAATAGTGAATGTGAATGGGATGAACTCTTCCATAAAATGGAGGTGGATAGCAGAAAGGATTAAAAACATAATCCTACAATATGTTGTTTACCAGAAACACATTTGAAACAGGGGGATACACACCGGACAAAAGTAAAGGCTGGAGAAGAATATATTGTGCTTCAGCTAAAGTAAAAGAAGCAAGAGTAGCAATCTTAATCTCAGACAAAGCAAAAGCAAAGAGATATCTCATTAAAAGAGATAAGGAAGGACACACTATATCCTGCTAAAAGGCACCATAAATAATGAAGCAATATCATTACTTAACATATATGCACCAAGTGGTGTAGCATCCAAATTCTTAGAGAAGAAGTTAAGGGAGTTACAGGAAGAAATAGACAGCAAAACCACACTAGTGGGGGACCTCAACCTCCCCCTCTCTGAACTTGATAAATCTAACCTCAAAATGAACAAGAAAGAAATTAAGGAGGTGAATAGATTTTTAGAAAAGGCAGATATCATCATATCTGGAGATAACTGGATGGGGATAAAAAGGAACATATTTTTTTTTTTCTCAGTGGTACATGGTACATACTCAAAAACTGATTACTAGAGCATTAAAAATCTCACAGTCCAGTGCAGAAAGGAAGACGTAATCAATGCATCCTTCTCAGATCGTGACACAATAAAACATATTTCTAATAAAGGACCATGGAAAGGTAAACTAAAAATTAAATTGAAACTAAATAATCTAAGCCTAAAGAATGAGTGGGCCAAAGAACAAATCATAGGAACAATTAATAACTTCATTCAAGAGAATGACAATAATGAGACAAATATAGGACTTTCAAACATTTCTGATCAAAAAACCAGAACTGAATAAAAAAAAATGACTTTCAAATACAAGATTAAAGAGAAATTTAAAATGTAAATGTGAAAGAAAGGTCATTAGGGATTCAATAAGGTTAAACTGCCCACATTCCTACATGGGAAGATGATATTTGCTATTCTGAACTTTATCAGTATTGATGAAGGAAAATAACTGAAAAATTTAAAGAAGTCTCTCTTTAATCAAGAGATTAAACTTTTCAAATATACCATGAAGTGAGTCAAATTTATAAGAATACAAGTTGTTCCCCAATTGCTAAAAGTTCAAAGATATGAAGAAGCAGTTTGAAATCAAAGATATCGATAGTCATATAAGAAAATGCTCTAAGTCAGTATTGATTAGAGAAATGTAAATTAAAACTATTCTGAAGTGCCACCCTACACCTATCAGATTGGCTAATATTACAAAAAAGGAAAATGGGAAATGTTGAGGGGACGTGGGAGAATTGGCACACTAGAGCACTTTTAGTAGAGTTTCAAATTGATTCAAATATTCCAGAGAGAAATTTGTTCCAGGTTTTTCTGAAAGCATCTTGCTCATTGCACAATAGTATTCCATCATAATCATATACCACAACTTGTTCAATCATTCTCTCTTTGATGGGTATCACCTCAATTTCCAATTCTTTAGCACCAGAAAAAGAGCTCATGTAAATATTATTGTACATAAATGGCCTTTTCTTTGTTTTTTTTTTTATCCATTTGGGATATAAACTTAGTAGTGGTATTACTGGATGAAAGAGTATGCACAGTTTAATAGCATTTTGAGAATAGAAGAATTACTTGAACTCTTGTGAAGTGAACTGAAGTGAAGAATCAGGGCAAGTGTCCAGAGGGATCGCAATACTGTACAATGATCAATTGTAAAAGATTTAGCTATTCTCAGAAATAAAATGATCCAAGACAATTCCCAAGCACTTGTGATGGAAAATGCTATTCACTTCCAGAGTAAGAATTAAAGTAATCTGAATACAGATGAAAGCATACTTTTTAAACTATATTTTTCTTCCTTTTTTGCTCTGTTTCTTTCTCACGACATTACTAAATCAGAAATATGATTTGCATATTTGTTTGCCTTCTTATAGAGGGGTGGATGAAAAGAAGAAAAGAATTTGGAAATCAAAAATTTTAAAAACAAGTGCAAATTTCTTTTATGTCAAAATGGAACAAAATTTTCAAATAATGAAAAATTCAAATAATTGAGAATTTTAAAAGTGAATATTTTAAGATATCATAGAAGGCAGGACTCTGAAAACCTTTTCAATTATGTATACGTGTGTGAGTATATATATATATATGTATGTGTATACATACATATATATGTATATATGATCTTATTGCTCTTTTTAAAAAAACACTTTACTACAATTAATTTTACACTTCCACTCTAATTGATTCTAATTCTCCCATTGGCAGGTTTAGAGACTGATAATTACCTAATCCATACTTCAAAACATAGATACCAACATTCTTTGTAACTGAGTAACCACTACTACATAAATGAATTTACTTTAAAGATACTAATTTTACTCCAGTTGAAAAAAAAAGTTGTGGGATAGGATAAGCAAATACAAAAAGTAATTAATTCCAAAAGGTGAGAATAGTATTGACCAAATGAGAGGTCTATAAAGTATGTCAATATTTTGGGATATGGTCCACACAGGTTTTATCCCAAATTAAATAATGAAAATAAGTAAATAATAAACCAAAGTAAAATTGGATTTCTTTGTGAGTTAACACAAAATAGTCCAAAGTTTCTTTCTGCTAAAATAACTGATTGTATTAGCAAGGAAATAATCACAATATAGACAATAATTATCAAAATGCCTATGTGGTTCTGTATCACCAAATATAAGAGGCTTTCCATATAGAAGGGAGAAGAAGTAAACCATTTATTCAGACACCAGAAAACTAGATCCCAAAATCAATAAGCCCAATCCATCAAAGCAGCAAAGAATTCAATACACAATATCACAGCAGTTCTCGGCAATAAAATGATCCAAGACAATTCCCAAGCACTTATGATGAAAAATGCTATTTACTTCCAGAGAAAGAACTAAATTAATTTGAATAGAGATGAAAGCATACTTCTTTAAGCTTTATTTTTCTTCCTTTTTATTGGTCTGTGTTTTTTTTTTCTCCACTCCATCACAAAGCCATCCACCCCTCTTCTGGGACCTTGCCACCAACAAACATAGCACAGCACACATATGCTCTTTCCCTCAGCTCTAACTGCCCTCCCTCAGTATTTCCTGTGACACATTTTCCTTTTCCTTTCAGCAAGCTCCTCTCACATGTGACGTAGGTTTCTTGTGACATAAGCAGGTCACATGGCCTATTAATGGGTAGGAAAGATCTTCAAATTTAAATTGTTGTAACAATATAACAGGAATAACACAAAATGAGTATATAAAACAATATCATCATTACCCCCTAGAACAAATGGGACTCAAAATCTTGGGATAATGGGCGATCTCATCCTCCATAGCTTCTTCCTGATGAAATTGAACATAGAGCTGTCCCTGCCCCAAGAGGTAGAGTCTGAATCGAAAGGTCAGGTCTTTAGCAAGTTGCCATTGAAACTCGATCAATGCAGGCCCAAAGGTGACATCCTAACACATCAGAAAATCACATCAGGCTTAATTGATCAGGCATCTGCAAATGGATCATACTAAACCTGAAGGAAACAAATCTCGCTAACAAATTTAATAGATAAAGGTCAAAAAGAAACAAGGAAACAATCATAGCCTGATTCATGATAGAATACATGACTCAAGGATATAATTTGATAATCATTTTCTCCTGGGTAAACAATAGGCACAGTATTATCTTTTCTATGTGCATTTCTAGAGTTTTTGGAACATTGTCTGGCTTCCATTTTTATCCATACTTTAGCTTCCAATTTTATTCTATGAGTAGAACCCAACCAGAAGGAAGGTCAGTTTTCACCAGGGGCATTATTTTACAAAGAATAATATTCACAAAAGTATAAATATTTTTCACCCAGATTCTGGAATGGCAATAATTTCTCCTTTATAATTAGAATCTGTCACTCCAGCCAATACATGTATTCCTCTAGCTGCTAATCCTAATTTAGGTAATATCTGTCCCTAACAATTCTTAGGGATTCTCATACATATTCCAGTAGCAATTTTTTTTATCTCTTTTCTATTCAACCTAAAGTCCTCTAAACAATGTAAATCATATCCTGCTGAACCAGGTATTCCTAGATATGGTGGTGGGACATCTTCCCTGACAGTCCAATACTCAATATTTGAGATCTTACGTGTTGGCTATTTTCTAGTTTTTAGATTTGCGGTCTTCATTCTGGCTAGAGTTGTCTTCAAATCTAAGTTGTTATTAGAATGATTGAACTAAAATTCTTTTCCTTAAAACAAAATATAAACTCTGCTTACTGACTAATAGCAAAATAAAACCAATAAGCAATGACTGAAGAATAAATTCCATTCCAAATAACTACAAAATGCACATAGTATTGTGGAATTAACCCACAAAATCACACAAAAGACCCATGTAGATTCAAATTAGAAAATTGTCCTTAAAGAAATAAATATGGGGCAGAGCCAAGATGGTGGCTAGAAAGCATAGACTTCTGTGGGCTCCCTGTCAAGTCCCTCTGAAAACCTATAAAAATGTCTCCAAACAAATTTTAGAACTGCAGAACCCACAAAATAGCAGAGGGAAGCAGGGCTCCAGCCCAGGACAGCCTGGATGGTCACTGGGTGAGGTCTAGCAAGCACAGAACTGGGAGGAGAAGGGCAGCAGAGCATAGCGTGGGCCATGCAGCCCAACCAAACCAGGAGCCAGGCGGAACAAGCCCTAGCACCCTGAATCAGTGAGGTGTGGTGGTTACCAGACTTCTCAACCCACAAACACAAAGATAACCGAGAAGGTTAGTGGGAAAAGCTGCAGGAGACAGAGAGAAAGGAGTTCCTGGCTCAACCACAGCCCCGGGGGCAGCAGAGGGGGTGCAGCTACAGAACTACAGCTGCAGTTGCTTCTGGCCCCAGGCCCACCTGTTGGGAGGAATTAAGTGGCAGATCAGAGCAGGAGTGCACAGCCTGCTTAAGATCTGAGTCCA
>JAQQSZ010020764.1:0-10068 GCA_028646595.1 Phalanger gymnotis
CTAAAAAGAGTAACTTTTGTACAAGAAAGCTGGAAGAAGAAGAAAGGATACAGAGGATTTAGATGGGGGAGGAGGGTGGGTAGTTCTGGTAACCTACTTTCATCAGGAATGGATTTAAGAGGGAACTATACATATATGTTTAGAAGAGTATAAAAGTCTTCTAAATTTAGAAGAAATAAAATGGTAGGGGTTTAGTATGAGGAGGAAGAGGACAAGGGAAGGATTAGGACAAGGCAGGGATTTTTAGAGGGGAGAATGAGGGAATAGTTAAAGGGTGTTTAGATCAATGGGAATGGGAAGATAGGGGAGATCTTTGGAGGGGGGAAGGCATGTAGTAGGAGGGCAGGGTGGTTGGTGAAAGAGGTGGGCAGGCAAGTAATAGGAGGGCAGTGTAGTGGGTAGAAGTAAAGTAGAGGAGGCAGGAGAGATATGAAACAAGATACGTACAAACAACAACAAAGATCAAGAGTAGATTATGTTTGGGAAAGTATATGTCTATACATGCATGTATATGTGTATAAGTGTATGTACATATCTATATGTGTGTGTGTATATCAAGAAACGTATCTAAACTATATTGTAGCCTTCTGAGGCGGTGGGGGAAGGGAAAAAAGAACAAAGTTAAAAAGCGTACAGCAGAGAACAAAAGAAAACACAAGGAAGCAAAGAAAAGATGGACAATTCTCAACACAAGGTGTATTATTTATCATACAGGCTTTCTTGAAATGAAAATTTATTGTTACATACTTTGAATCCTCTCATGTTCTGCTATGCACAGGACATGGGTTTTTTCTTTCTTACTTTGTATTTAAGTTTCAATATTCAAGTTTATGGTATGTTTTTGTTTCTTTTCTCTATTCTGAATTTGTGTTCTGGTAAAATAAAATTAAATTGAAATTAAAAAAATATTAAAAAAATAAAATACTGTATGCTAGAATACTCTAGATGAAGACTTCTTAAACTTTTTCCACTCAGGACCCCTCTTCACCTAAGAAATTTTTACACAACCCTGGGTATGTAGGCATATAAAATAGGTCTACAAATCAAACATTTACTGATAATAAATCATAAGGAAAAATAATAATTCAAACAATTCTTTAGTATACACATAATTTTACCATTTATTAAAGACAAAAGCAAATTTGCGTACTAATGAGATGAACGTGCTTGTTTATTTTTACATAAGAAATTAAATCTTGGTGGAATATTTGGTATTGCAGGACACTTTTCAGAGCTGATCAACATTTTGATTTTATAATCATCAATGCTAAGAACACCGCTTTGCATAAATACACAGTACAAAATGGCAGAAGTATAATTAGGGCCAATCAGAAATTCGGTCCTAATTCAAGCCAAAATTCATTTAACGATTTTGTATGTAGAGTGCAAACATTGCAATTCATACCATACAATAGTCTCACATCTGAGCTGAGCTGGCAGAGTTTGTTGGCACTGCACCGCATGACAGTATACACAGTACTGAGTGCGTGTGCTCTGTGTTCACCCAAGGCTGCAATGAAGTTGCTCAATGCAACACAGGCAAATGCTGCCAGAAACACCTTGGATTCATTATTCATTTGATTTTGAATTAATTTTTGGTTACTGAGTGCTCAGAAACCTTTTACTGTTGCCAAATTTTTTTTGACCTCCACATTCAGTTACTTGGCCCCATATGAGGTTGTTAAAAATTATATGGCATCTGTATTAATTGATATATTGTTTGCCTTCTCAAGGGGTGGGAGAAAGAATTTGGAACTCAAATTTTTTTTAAAAAAACCACATAATTGGGAAATGTTTAATGAAATGAAATTAAAAATAATTTTTAAAAAGTTATATGATGTTGAAGAAAAAAGACTAGTATGGTACTCAGCATCTTAGGCACAAGACTGCCAGAAACAATTTTTATTTAATTTCACATTAATCTAACGTCCTACATTTTCTAACTTAGAGAGAGAGTGATGGCCAAACTGACACAGTCTTCCTCTTTCTCTCAGATATGTTCCTATTCCAAGATGATCTAAGGCAACATTTAAAACCATCTTGAAGAGGAAAAATGTCATAATATCTTGAAGTACAATTTTAGATTCTCTCTAACAGGTATTTCTCTTGTATATAACTGATCCGTTCTGATTTTCCTGAACATCTCTTTCTTAAACGTCGTTGCTATGTCTTCAAATAATGTAGGCCACGGGGCCTGACGTAGTAGGGTGGTAGGGTTAGGCTACAGAAAGATCAAGAAGGATGAAGACTGAGAAAAGATCATTGGATTTGGCATTTAAGAGATCACTGGTAACTTTGGAGAGAACAGTTTAATGAGAATGACAGGAAAGAAAGTAGAAGCACTGGTAGTAGATGGCCTTCTCAAGGAGCTTAGTCCTACAATGGATTTTTAAAAATTAAATATTATTTTTTCAATTTATGATCACTTTGTCTGTACTTCTCGCTAAGATATAGATGGGTTGACTAAACTACCAAGACAATTAGACAGTGAAGAAACAGGTTTGATGGGGACAACAGCAATTTGGGGTCTGATAGAGCCACGGTGCTCTCAGTGGTAACATGGGGTGGGGTGGGGAGGGATGCTTAATGGTCCAATCAACAGGAAGTCAACTTCTCTTCACACTCAAGACCCATATGATGGCCATGACAGGCCACATTACTGATGAGCCTTTCAGAATGCTAACTGAGGTGAACAGACCAATTGAGGATTTTTTTTGAAGATGGGGGAAACATGGGTGTGTTTGTAGGCAGCAGAGAAATAACCAGTAGATAAGGGAGAGACTGAAGATAAATGAGAGGACTGGGATGACAGAGGAGACAATCTGCTGGAAAAGATGGAATGGAATAGGGTCACTTGTACATGTAGAGGGGTTTGCCTTGGCAAGGAGAAGGGGTAAAGGAGGAAATAGGGAAGGAAGGCATTTGGGCGATGGGTGTAACAACAATGTTGCTAGCAGCTACTGTGGCTGTGTAAGACCAATAACACCAACACACAGAAGGGCTGCCAGCACTGATTCTTTCATCTGCTTTTCTAAGGAAAGCAACTTTAAAGGGTTAACAATCTCAGTTTATTTAAACATACAGATTTCATTCACTTAGTTTAGGGGGAAAAGATCAACCCCCTGAATTCCGAGCAAATACAGACAGAAATTATGAGCATACCTTATATAAACAGAGCAAATAACACAAACCAGTCTATTCATAGCAACACAGAGTTACCAGAGAAGCACTAACATCTGGGTTATCAAAGCCAGGGGGGCTGTTTCAATGGCTTGCCCAGAGTCTTGTCACCAACACTCTTTCAATGAGTGTACCCCCAAAGGCAAAACACCAACCTCAGAGCTCTCATACCATGTTCAGGACCCTGAGGGCTGGGGCCAACTTAGCATTTAGGGTGTGGGAAAGTACTTCAGTCTATAGTACCACATCACATACAAATCAATGACTCCCATTTGCCTTAGTGCTGAGAAGCACTCCAAGACAAAAGATCCCACTTTACCTGCCCCATTCAGACAAAGGCTAAATTCATTAAAGGCACTTGATAGCCTTAGCATCCCAAAAGAGAACAGCATAAATTTCTACCCTGATTACCATAACAATTTGAGGTGAGCTCTCAGTGAGCTGGCTTCAATTTTTTTCAGTAAAATATGAGGCAGGGTTCTCAGCTGAGAAGGGTAGAGAAGAGTTGTGGAAGGGAGAACTATGAGAGGTTTGAGGAAGGATGCAAAAATTTAGGAAAAATGCTATAGTAAGTGGGACAGTGAGTTAACTAGGCAGATGTGAAGGGATTATCTTGCCACAGTGAGGTCTTAGGTGGGATTATGGGACATAAATTTGTAGTGGACTCATTCATTAGGGGTGGCGATAGCGGATGGTGGAAGTAATACAAGGCTGAAGCTTAACAGGGCAAGAATGATGATGTCAAAAGACAGCCAGATAGGTTCATCAAGGGTTCTCAATAGGAAAGCAGGGAGAGTCCCAGAGGTAGCAGCAGGGGAAGAACTGGGGGTCTGAATGTTGAAAGGTTGCAGTGAGGACAAAGAATAGGGTTTAGGGTTTCAAGGCAGAGGAAGTAGTAGAATACCACAGATTGTGATCAGATAAGAGAATTTCAGAATTTGTGAACTTAGAAGCGGTGCATTTGTACATGGTCAAGGGAAGGACCACTGTATTTGACCTGGAGTTGAGGAATAGGTCACACCAAACATGTAAGTTGAGGAAAAAATCCTCGGTGTTGGAAGGCGTACCAATATGCATGTTGAAACTCCCTAATAATAGTTGAGGAAGGAAGATTTTCTATCCTAAAATTTAAAATTTCTCCCTTATCTCTCCCCCTCCCCAGCCCTCTCCGAATTGCCTCAGATCACTACTAGTAATGTACAGGAGGCACAGATGGCAAGCAAAGGAAGAAGCCTACCAGCAGAAACCCCCCCAAGTAAAAGTCGATCTTTGGACTGACTTTGCTTCCTTCTCAGTGATCTTTCCTCAGATTCTCATTATTTGCACTAATTGGAAACTGGCTGTAGTACTACCATGCATTCAGTCTCAGCAGGGAAAAAGGTGAACTCACCATTTGACACCCCATTCATTGCTCTGTTGCTAGCTAATCCTATTGACGAGGTTTGCGGTTGAGGGGTGCTCGAGACCCCAAAATACCAACACACTGGGTCCTGCTGAATGAATTCCACTCAAGCCTTCTCAGCCAAAGAAAAAGACAAAGTTTACTAAGGATTCCCTGTACTGGGTAGACTCTTAAGGAGCCTGAGCATTTTTGACACTAATGCAAGCAAGCCAGATCAGTCTGAGCTGAGCTAGGTTGAATCTGAGCACCTTCATGCAGGCAAGATGAAACTTATATACACAAAGATTGTAGGAGGGATCTAGGGTGGTCCTGGGGTGGTTCTGGGGTGATGGGAGGAGGGGTTTAGTGAGGGTCTTGAGGAGGAATCTAAGGAGGAGCTTGATGGGACTGGGATGAGGTCAGACTCCAGGAACCAAGAGAATGGGATTAAGGGTGGGAAGTAGCTGAAGGCTACCAGGAGATAACAGACAATGTAGGGTTAGGCTAGTTTAAGGGTAACAGATTTGGGTGTAGACACTTTGACGAGATCAAAGGCGGAAACTAGCCAGACAATGGAGGGCTAGGCTAGGTTAGAGTAACCTAGCCTAGAGATTTGGGCCTAGCCATAATGAAAGGTTTATGGCCTCAGGCAAATGCCTCATCTAGTGGGAAGATTCAAGGGGAATTCAAGGGGGCTCCCCCAGTCTAAACCCCATCACTAGGGTTACTTTTCTTTACAGATGCTATTCCTAATAGATATCCTTGATACTTTTTACTATTTGTTCTTAGGAGCAGCTAGGTTTCATTTTTCTCTCTTTTTTTTTTAGAGGGGGGAAGGCAGGGCAATTGGGGTTAAGTGACTTGCCCAAGGTCACACAGCTAGTAAGTGTGTCAAGTGTCTGAGGCTGAATTTGAACTCAGGTCCTCCTGACTCCAGAGCCAGGGCTCTACTCGCTATGCTACCTAGCTGCCCCACAGCTAGGTTTCATAGCTGCAGAACCCAGAGACAGGGAGACTTGTGTTTAAATCCAGTCTCAGACACTTACTAGCTATGTGATGCTTGGCAAGTCACTTAATCCTGTTTACCTCAGTTTCCTCATCTGTCAAATGAGCTGGAGAAGGAAATGGTAAATCACTCTAGTATCTTTGCCAAGAAAACTCCAAATGGGGCCATGAAGAGTTTGGATACAACTGAAACCACTCAATAACAAACATTTTACACTCAAGTCCCACAGATCACACAAAGGTTCTGAAGGAATGCCTCTTTTTCGAATCACTCAAAAGGGTCTGTGTTTCCTGCTCTGAGTTGACACATAGTAACTAGTCCATAGCTATCTGCCCATTTTCTCCCTGTGCACCCAGGTCATGTGCCTTTTCTTTGCAGCAATACTTATATAGAGGCTTGCAGAATTGATTTCTTCCTCTCCTTCTTCCTTCAGGGCAGCGGGGTTGGATTATACAAATTATAATGGTGCTGCTTCTGGGAGATCTCTGGAAGGGAGACAAAGGGCAGTTTCTTACCATACTAGATTGGCACTAGTTTGTGAAGCGCTTTGAAGGACAAGGTCAGCAATCAATGCTTTCTTTGGCAGGCACTGGCAAACTATCAATATTTTTTTGAGAACTAGAATATTATGATTATATTAATCCATTAGAACTGATTATTCCTGTAACAGTACGGTATATAGATAGATAGGAAAGGGGATTGACTAGAGGAAGAAAGATAAAGGTCTGAACTAAGGTAGCTCTTATGGATGTGGAGAATTGGGGAGAGATGAGAAAGATATTACCACCACATGCCACAGAAGTTCACAGTTCCATGTACAATTCTCTTTTTTTGGTTCTTCTTTGTAATTACTGTATCATGTGATCCTTACAACCACCATGGGAGGTGGGTACCATTATTATCCCTTCTACAGATCAAGGAACTGGGTTAAATAGAGGTGAAGTAACTTGCTCAATAATAAATTTCATAGTCTACTGCTTTCAGTCAGCTCATTTTCAAAGATTAGTGGTAGCACTTTCACCTTTCCTTAAACATTTTTGGTTCCTTTAAAATCACCTAATGAACCAAATCAATTCCTTTGTGTTCTAACCAACCCCTCCCAGGTATTTTTTAAGAGGGTGGATAAAGTTCTAGTTTCATCTTTCCCAGTGGCACCTGCTAGTCTTTTTTTTTTTTTCCAGTTTTAACCTTGGGAAGCCCTAAGGGGTGGGGGTGGGGGCTCCATATGGCAGTCTCAGGTTCCCATCTCTCACCTTCATAGACCAGGAAGTTCTAAGAATTGGGACCTGCCCTTCAAATGTTCTTCAAGCACAGATTGTTAGTATGCTATATTCAAATAATTTCCTGCAATTGTTATTTCTATGGTGTCAATTTGGTAAAACTTGATAGAACACTGTCCATCTGAGATCACTAACAGGCATTTCCCCAAAATTTTCTCATATTCTTATCTCAATGAAATCAAACCCTTCTCAAACCTCTTTCTCAAACTCCAAACCCTCTCTACTTTTCAAATCCTCCATTCACAGTCAGTGAAAGCAGACCCCAACTTTCTTTAGCCTTTCTAAGCATTCTCCTCTCATCCCTATGATGAGGGTGATTTCGGTTCAGCAACAATGACAGCCTTGCCTAAATCTAAATCTGCCCAGTAACAAGGGGCTCCATCTGTTGACAAGAAAACTTGGTTATTTTCTGTTTACTTGACTAACCCCCATGGTTTGCGAACATATGCCTGAACTGTTTTGCACACCTGCTTCCCCTTTCCTGCCTCCCCTTCCCTGTGGTCCCAACACACCTGCTTCCCCTTCCTGACATCCCTCCCTGTGGTTAACTGTCCATGTGGGAGCATACCCCACTCCTGGCTGACTTGGATATAAAAGCAAGTCCCTGTCTTTTCTTCAGTAGCTAGTCTCCCTTCAGGGCCAGCCTGCTTGGTTTTTTGCGTTAATAAAGTCCTCTCAACTAGGAGAAAATCTGCCTCTTGAATCCTTCTGGACGACCCAACTCCTGAAACTCTTCACATCCTCTTCACATACTTGCTTAAACTTTCTCTCTTCCTTTCTTTTAATATCTCTCCAATGGACTTTGAGTAAAGTCTACTATCTTTGAAGCTGAGATACAACAGGGTATGGATCAATTCTCTACGATTTGTGCTAATTTTGGACAATTAACACCAAGAAAACGGAGGTCCTCAACCAGCCAGCACCACACCATCCATATATGGAACCATCGATTATAGCAAATGGAAAAATTTTGAATGCTCCGGATAAGTTCACTTACTTCGGCAGAGTAAGTCTAGTTTCCAGAGATGTCTACACAGATGATGAGGTTGATGCATACATTGCCAGAGCTAGCTAGCTCCGGCGTTTGAGAGGCTACTAAGGAAAATGTGAAAGAAAAAGAGGTGTTAAGACTGCCTAACAAACTGAAGGTCTACAGTGCCATTGTGCTGACCTCACTGTTGTATGCCTATGAAATCTAGACAGTCTACCAGCGCCATGCCAGGAAACTGAATCGCTTCCATTTGAATTGTCTTAGGAAGATTCTGAAGATCACCTGGCAGGATAAGGTACCAGACACTGAGGTCCTTTCTCAAGGTGAAATGTAAAGCACTCAAATCCTACTGTAAAGAATGCATCTCCACACGTTTGCCCAAAAGACTATTTTATGGAGAACTTACTCTGAGGTTGGAAGAAGCAATACAAGGACATTCTCAAGATCTCTCTGAAGATCTCTGGAATGGATTGTGACACAAGGGAGACACTGGCACAGGACGGCCCAGCATGATGTGCCCATATCAAAGAAGGCACTGTGCTCTATGAGCAAAGCAGTAACTCCAAGTAACTGGAGTTACTCCAAAGTAATTAACAGTAACTCCAAAGAAATAGAAGATGTGCAAATTTAGAGACATCTCTGATGAGGTTTAAGAAAAATGAATGATGGTAGGGAACCATTTAGGGGTGCTCAAGACCCCAAAATACTGACACGCCAGGCCCTGCTGAATGAATTCGTCTTAAGCCTTCTCAGCCAAGGAAAAAGACAGTTTATTAGGGATTTGCTATATGGGTTTGTGACACTTGTTTTCACAAGTGAGCCAGACTCAATCTGAGCTGAGCTAGATTGAATCGGAGCACCTTCATGGAGGCAAGATGAGACATATATACAGAAAGATTGTAGGAAGGATCTAGGGTAGTCCTGGGGTGATGGGAGGAGGGGTTTGGGGAGGGTCTTGAGGAGGAGTCTAAGGAGGAGCTTGATGGGACTGGGGTGAGGTCAAACTCCAGGAAACAAGAGAATGGGATTTTCCTAGGATTTAGGGTGGGAAGCAGTTGGGCTAGGCCAGGTACAGATTTGGGCCTAGTGATAAGGAAAGGCTTATGGCCCAGGGCAAGGCCAGATCTAGTGGGAAGATTCAAGGAGAGTTCAAGGGGGTTCCCAGAGACTGTACCCTCATCATTCTACCCTCAAACAAATGGGACCCAAATTCTTTTGGTGTCCAAAGGGGTTCTCACAGTCTAAACTCCATCATTCTCCCCTCAAACAAATGGGACCCAAATTCTTTTGGGGTAAAGGGTGAAGGTCTCAGCTTCTGAAATTTCTTCCTACTGGCAAGGGGCGTAGAGCTGTCCCTGCCTCGATGGGTCCTGTTCAAGGTGTACATAGTGTAAGCAGTCTGTTACTATGGCCCCTGCTCCCTTGTAGACAAGCACTCTTCTCCATCCTGGAACTGTGACCCAGAGCTGCATGTTGGAAATAGAGTTGTCAGTCAGTGCCAGCTGCACCCAGTGCCAGCAAAGGGTCCCCTGTAATCTCTTTCTGATCAGTTGTCTGACCTCTTACTGCCTCTAAACTGAGAGCTCCTGAAGTTGCTATAGTTTCTGTTACAGTCACCTCCAAGGCCCAACACTGTGATGCCATTGCATGGGCTCTTGGCCGGTACCCACCCCATTGTCATAGGCCTCTCCTCCTAGGTTATCTTAGACTGAAAAATGTCTCATCTCAACCTTTTGTTGGCTCTGCTGCTCTGAAATTTGATTTTAAGGATTTATTTTAAAGTGGTTTGGAAGGAAAGTTTGGGAGAATTCAGCTGAGTTGCTGCTTCTAATCTGTCATCTTGGCTCTGCCTCTAATGATTGTCTTGATTACTATTTGGAGGATTTGGGTTAACCTTCCCTGGCCTTTCTCTCCTTTTCCTGGCCATTTCTCCTTTTCCTGGTGCTGGTTCTGTAGACTTCAGTTCTGTATCATCAAAGTTGCATTCTCTTCATTTGTCCATCCAACCTGTATACGACCACTTTCTCCATATTTTTCAGTTGAAGGCAAGTTACGCCTTTCTGATTGTTTTCTAATAGTAATATCCAAGATGGTGGCTGGGAAACAGGGACTCACTTAAACTCTCCCCCAAATCCCTCCAAACACCTGTAAAAAGTGGCTCTAAACAAATTCTAGAGCTACCGAAACCACAAAATAACAGAAGAAGCAGGTCTCCAGCCCAAGACGGTCC
>JAQQSZ010020765.1:0-10068 GCA_028646595.1 Phalanger gymnotis
GGCCTGGGGCCAGAAGCAACTGCAGCTGTAGTTCTATAGCTGCTCCACCTCTGTTGTCCCTCTGAGTGGTGGCTGAAGGGAGAACTCTATCACCCTGTCCCCAGCAGCTTTTCTCACTAACCTTTTCTGTTTTCTTTGGTGTTTGTGGGTTGAGAAGTCTGGTAACTGCTGCAGCTCACTGATTTAGGGCACTAGGGCCCACTCTTCCCAGCTCCTGGTCTGGTTGTTCCGGGTGGCCCATGCTGGGCTCTGCTCTGCTGCCCTCTGTTCTCAGCTCTGTGCAGGATAGACCTTACCCAGACACCATCCAGGCTGTCCTGGGCTAGAGCCCTGCTTCCCTCCGCTATTTTGTGAGTTCCGCAGTTCTAGAATTGGTTCAGAGCCATTTTCATAGGTTTTTGGAGGGACTTGGTGGGAAGCTCAAGCTAGTCTCTGCTTTCCAGCCACCATCTTGGCTCTGCCCCACCCCCCCAGCAGCCCTCTTTCTGACTAGAATTTCCTGTCATTTTATATTTGCCTAAGCATCATTCTTCTTAAATTTATTTTTTTGTCCTTATCTTCCCCTATAATCTGTCCATCCCATGATACTTCTTTAGGACACTGACTTTACTATGCTCTGACTTCACTTTTGTGCTTTGCCAATTTAACTCCAATTGTTAACTAATTCAATTCTATACTCTCTTCTATTCTCAAACCTTACTTCCTTTTCATTTCCTTCTGTGGTCAGTCCCATCCTGTATAATATCCTCCATCCTTCTCCTTCACTCCCACTCACTTGTTGCTGAATAGAGCTTCAGAAGGGCATACATAGGAGCTGACTGGGTACCCAGCAACTCAATGCTAACCTCAACTGTATCCTCACTAGAACAAGGCAATCCTTTTTTCTTCCTCCCTGACTGATTCCCAATCTCACTCAAGCTTTTCCAAAATTTTCTTCTCTTCTCATTCATCCTATTTTTCCAGCTACCTCCCCAGTTCTCTCTTCTGAGATTGAATGTAGAGGCAGGAGGATGGCACTGGGGAGCTGACTGTTCGCTAGCTACAGTCTCCATTCTGCTTCTTTCTTGGTTATAAGAGGGAGAAAAGTAAGGAGAGATTTAGAGACTTAACCTCTTCCCCTAATTTTTATTTCACTCTACTCCAGGGGCTTGAAGTAATAAAGTCCTTGAGGCAAACCCAAGTTGAACGCAGCAGGATTAGCATGACCATGGGGTCATCTCTCTCTAGGGAAATAGCCCTAGCTTTTGTTTGCTACATGTAGTGTACCACACCAATCCTTAAGTTTCCTGAATTATGAATAAATTTTGCTATTATATTGAAAGTGCTTCTGACTGTGTGTCTGATCTTTGGTATTCAGAACTGAACTCGTTCAGTGTGAAGGTGAATAATATGAAATAAGACTCAAAAGGTATTTTAGAGACAGATTGCAGAAGGCCTCAAATGCCATAATAAGATTTTATTTTCTCCTAAAAGCAATAAGAAGTTTTTGTGTTTTTGTTTCATACAGAATAATCCCATAATTGGAAGTATTTTAGAAATAATAAGTCTCATATGAGTCTAAGATATCATAATATCTAGTTGTTCAAGGGCCTTCAAATTCTGACAGATTTTGGAAATTCAAAGAATAAACGTCGTTCAAAGTTGTTTCCCCTGTCAATGACCGGGAAAACATTTTAGCATTTCCCTAGGCTTAAGGAAAAAAACAACCACAACCCATAATGAACATGTAATTAATATAGAGTGAATGGCTCAATAATAGGTAAAAAAGCTTAAGTCAGAAGACCCATGTTTCCACAATATATAGAACAAGAAGACGTGGAGTTTAATTTTAGTGAGAGAATCTGATTAACAAACAAACCTTCCAACACCCTGAAAATGGCTGCTAAAGAAAGACACAAAATGTAACAGCTGGAGATTTTTAATGGGGTAGAAAAGTATACATCTTATATTATTTGGGACAGGGGAAGGGCAGGACAGTATTGGGGTCTTTTTATTGTCACAGTAATTAAATATTTTGCATTTTAATGGGGGAGACAACATGTACATAAAAATATAACATCCACAAAGAGCAAATTCAATGTATTCTCAGAAGGAATATCAATGATAAAGAGGGAACTTAAGTTGGTTAATCAGTCAGAAAAAAATCTCTTTTGGAGTGTTGTGAAGGATACACTAGAATGAGATAAGTTTTGAGGTAGAAAGAACAATTAGAAGGCTATTAAATAACAGTCCAGGGAAAAGGTGATGAGGACCTTGATAGTTTTGCTATTATTTTGTCTACTTCTTTGTAATACAACTTTGATGACTTTGACTTCTTTAATATCAAAAAAGTAAGTCTTACCACTTATATTATGTTGACATGAATCAAAGGAAAAATCAAACTCCAATTATTTGTCTTTTTTAATTTCCTTAAAGAATATTTTGCACTTTCATTCATATGAGTTCTGAAAACATCTTGAGGGATCAATTCTCAAACATGCTGTATATTATAGTCATTTTGAATATAATTCCTGCTGAGTTTTGTCAGTCAAATAAAGAAGGGTTGATACTGATGGATTTATTTTATATACCACTACTTTATTAAACCTGAGGGGATTATTGATATTTTTATGGCTATCTAAGACTCTCTAAGTAAGCCATCAGGTCATCTTCACCACCTTTTAACTAATAATCTCTATGTTATTTAAGTTATCTGACCATTGCTATAATGAGGATCTCCAAAACTATTTTAAATAATAAAGGTAACAATAGACATCTATGCTTCTCACTCCATTTTATTGGATATTTTGCTTATTCACTACAAATAATGATGACTTTCATTTTACATAGGTTCATGTTTTTCACATCAATGAAAAGTTTAATTCCTTTGCATCTTAGCAACATGACTGCTAAACTTTGCCAATGACCTTTTATATATCTACTTTTATAATCACGTAAATTTCAAAGTTTTGTAACTAAATTGATATTCTGTGTTTGGATATTTTCTAATTTCAAACATTTCTAAATCCTCGATATAAATTCAACCTGGTTACAGTGAATGATCTTTTAAATATTTGTTCTTGTCTAGACTCTTTTAAAAATTTTCTATTCATTGTTTTTCTATAATAACTATTGATAGTTTTCCCTTTTTATTTATTTCTCCTTTGTTTTGGTTTCAGCACATAATACTTGCATCATATAGAGTGTAGGTAAGGTGCCTCATATCTGTGCTTAAAACTATTTGACAACCACAGCAACAATAACATTATTATCATACATAATATTTTATTAACTTTTGTGCTTGAGAAGAAATTTGCTTGTATTTTCTCATTTAATCCTTACAGGAATTTTCCTTGACTGTCTGACGGAATTCACTCGTGAATTCATCAAAGTATGGAGAGACAGGGGTTAGAACAAGCATGTATGAAATGTATACTATTACAAGAACTGTGCTAAGTACTTTTTAAAAATGTACTAATATAATCTCATTTAATCTTCCCAATCCTATGAGATAGGTGGTGTAATTATCACCACTTTACAACTCAGGAAAAGAAGAAAATAAAGGTTTTATTAACAGAGGTAAGGAAGCTAAGAGTAAAGTTTTTGTGTTTTTTTGTTTTCATTTGAGAGTTTCTCATGATTTGTTCAATTTCTGTTTGTGAGTTTGGTTTGTTTAAATTTTCCATTTCTTTTGTTAATCTAAATATTTTATATATTTTGTAAATATCATCCTTTCATTTAAATACTAAATTTTGTTAGAATATAGTAGCACAAAATGACTTCTGAAAATATTTTTATTTTGTATTTTGTAAGTTTACTTCTTATTTTTGATGTTGGCAATTTAATTTTCTTTTTTAAACTCAGTAGCTAATCATGTGTTCATTTCATTAATGTTTAGAAAGAAGCAGGATTTAGTTCTATTTATCAACTATGTTATTTCTGTTTGTTTTTATGGTAATCATAATTCTAAAAATGTTAGAATTAGACTTGGAAGATATCTCCAGTCCTACCTTCTCATTTATTATATAGCTGAGGAAATTGAGAATCAAATTTGTTGTTCTGTGTGTATAAGGATTAAGTGGTACGGCTAGTAGTTGAATTCAAGTGTCTGATATCAAAGCAAACAAATTATAAACTTTAATTTCATTTAACTCTTTCTTTTTTTCAAAATTCCTGTTTTTGACATTTATTCTGGACTTCTAAAGTTATAATATTTTAATTTTTCATAGTCACAGGTTTAATTCATTGATCTCATCTTTGTCTCTTTTGAGTTGACAGACTTTAAATAAATACATTTTCTTCTAGTGTCTACTTTGTATACATCACCATTTTTTTATGTTTTGTCTCATTTTTCTTAATTAAAAAAAAGGTTTTTCACTACAATCTTATTTTTAATAACCATATTGTAATGTCTAAGTTCCAGTTTCAAACCTTTCTTCTGAATCTCCTGTTTTATTGTATTTTTTAATGTTGAGCTTGTCTTTGTAAAAAAATGTGCTTAATATTTCCATTTTTCTGAATATGTTTATTAGTTTTTATGCCCAAGTATATGTTCAATTTTCAAAAAGTGTCAAATAAAGCATAAATATATATAATTTTCATATTCTCCATTTCTTTGCAGCTAATTATTGACCTTACCCTTTTATTCTAAAATGTTTTTGTTTCCTAAATTTTCTCTTCTTTATTATTAGGTATCTCAATCTGAAAAGTTCAGATTGAATTAAAAAAAAAAGTTTACTCAGTCTATTTCACCCTAATATTCCATTAGCTTTTCATTTGAGTATTCAGGTGTTATGTCATTTGGGACAAATATGTACATCCAGGTCATAATATACATATACATATATGTATATGTATATATACATATGTGTATATATGAACAAGGATACAAGAAATACAATGTAATTCTGGAGGAAAGTTGATATGGGAATAGGAAGGATGCCATGTAGCAGGTAGAACTTCATCTGATCATAGAAAAAATTCTAGGGTTTCTAAGAATCACAGGAGAGAAAGGAATGCATTCTTAGAATAGAGAATAATTAGCATGAAGTTATAAAGAGGCATGAAGTTGAATGTGTGAGAATCAGCAAAAAGTCTAGTTACTTGTACTATTGGGTACATGAAGAGGAGTAATATGATATAAGGCAGGAAATCCAGGTTAGAGTCAATTTGTCAAGTCCTTTAAATGCCAAATAGAAATATTTATGTTTTATCCTAAATGCAATGGGTAAACATTTCAAATTCATTAAGTGAGGGACATGCTCATATTCATGCTTTAGGGAAATCACTTTGGGACCTCTGTGGTGAATAGAAAGGAGGGAGGAGTGCCAGATGAGCCATTTCAAATGGTATTGCAAAAGTATAGGTAAAAAGGGTGGTGGTTGTATGAGTGAAAAGAAGGGTTTTAATGTGTAAGATGTTGAAGAGGTAGAATTTACACAACTGAAAACTTTATTTAATATATGAAGTGAAAGACAATCTTGATGACAAGAAGGAAGCTTGTACCCTTGGTTTTCCTATTCTTTACCTGTATGCTCTAAGACTGTGTTAAATTTTAGATTCCTTTCAGATGGTATCTTGTGAATTTTAATTCCTGTTCTAGTAGCTTTGGACAGTTTTTTAACTTTTAAAAATAATATTTATTTTTCACATTTCATTTTAAAATTCTAAGTTCCAGATTTTCTCACTCCTTCCTGGGCCTCCCCCATCCACTGAAAAGGCAAACAATATATCAATTATACATGAAATATCATGAAAAACATATGTCCGTATTTGCCATATTGCAAAATAAAGGAGAAAATACTTCAATTCACTCTCTGAGTTCATCAGTTCTCTCTCTGGAGCTGGATAGAATTTCTTCATCATGATTCCTGTGGAATTTTCCTGGATTTCTCTTTTGATCAGAGTAGCCAAGTCATTCACAGCTGATAATCATTATAACATTGTTATTACTGTGCACAATTATTTTGAGTTCTTACTTCACTTAGTAGCAGTTCATATAGGTCTTGCCATTTTTTGTCCCTGAAACTAACACATCCATCATTTCTTATATCACAGTAGTACTTCATCACAATAATATGCCACAACTTTTTAGGTCATTCCCCAATTGATGAGCATGCTCTCAATTTTCAATTATTTACCACCAAAAAAAAGTGCTATAAATACTTTCATATATATTCTTCTTCTTTTTCCTTTATCTCTTTGGGATATACACTTGTCAGTGATGTTGCTGGATCAAACTATATACACCATTTTGTAATCCTTTGGGCATAGTTCCAGATGGTTCTCTAGAATGTTTGGACACTACTCCACCAACAATTCATTAATGTAACTATTTTCTTTCATCTCTTACAGTATTTGTCATTTCTGATAGGTGTACATAGTAACTAAACACTTTTAAACTTTCTTTTTTTTATTTTGTAATTATTATTTATTTAATAGTTTTAGTTTTCAGCATTGATATCCACAAGATTTTGCATTACAAATTTTCTCCCCATTTCTACCCTCCCCAACTCCAAGATGGCACATATTCTGATTGCTCCATTCCCCATTCAGCCCTCCCTTCTGCCACCTTACTCTCCCCATCCTCTTCCCCCTTATTTTCTTGTAGGGGAGGATAGATTTCTATGCCCCATTGCCTGTATATCTTATTTCCCAGTTGTCTGCAAAAACTTGTTTTTGAACATCAGCTTTTAAAGCTTTGAGCTCCAAATTCTCTCCCCTCTTTTCTCCCCACCCATCCTCCCCAAGAAGGCAAGCAACTCAACATAGGCCGCATGCGTATCATTATGTAAAACCCTTCCACAATACTAATGTTGTGAAAGACTAATTATATTTTGCTCCTTCCTAGCCTATCCCCCTTTATTCAATTTTCTCCCTTGACCTTGTCCCTTTTCAAAAGGGTTTGCTTTTGATTACCTCCTCCCCCTATCTTCTCTCTCTTCTATCTTCTATCCTTTTTTTATCTCCTTCCTCCTTCTTTTTTGTGGGGTAATATACCCCACAGTGTGTATGTTATTCCCTCCTCAAGTCAAATCCAATGAGAGCAAGATAAACTCATTCCCTCTCACCTGCCCCCTCTTCCTCTCCTACAGGACTGATTTTTCTTGCCACTTTTATACAAGATAACTTACACCATTACATCTCTCTCTTTCTCCCTTTCTCAATATAATCCACTCTCATCCCTTAATTTGATTTTATTTTTTTAGATATCATCCCTTCATATTCAACTCACCCTCAGCCCTCTCTCTCATGAGTTATACACATCATCTTTCCATGTAGGAATATAAACCAAACAATTCAACTTTAGTAAGTCCCTTATGATTTCTCTTTCTTGTTTATCTTTTCATGCTTCTCTTGATTCTTGTGTTTGAAAGTCAAATTTTCTATTCAGCTCTGGTCTTCTCACTGAGAAAGCTTGAAAGTCCTCTATTTTATTGAAAATCCATATTTTGCCTTGGAGCATGATACTCAGTTTTTCTGGGTAGGTGATTCTTGGTTTTCATCCTAGCTCCACTGACTTCAGGAATATCATATTCCAAGCCCTTTGATCCCTTAATGTAGAAGCTGCTAGATCTTGTGTTATCCTGATTGTGTTTCCACAATACTGAAATTCTTTCTTTCTGGCGGCTTGCAGTATTTTCTCCTTGATTCAGGAGCTCTGGAATTTGGCAACAAAATTCATAGAAGTTTTCTTTTTGGGACCTTTTTCAGGAGGTGATTGGTGGATTCTTTCAATTTCTGTTTTGCCCTGTGGCTCTGGAATATCAGGGCAGTTCTTGAAATTTTTTGAAAGATGATATCTAGGCTCTTTTTTTGATCATAGATTTCAGGGAGTCCAATAATATTAAAATTATCTCTCCTGAATCTATTTTCCAGGTCAGTGGTTTTTTCCAATGAGATATTTCACATTGTTTTACATTTTTTCATTCCTTTGTTTCAGTTTTATAATATCTTGATTTCTCATCAAGTCACTAGCTTCCACTTGCTCCAATCTATTTTTAAGGTAGTATTTTCTTCAGTGGTCTTTTGCACCACCTTTTCCATTTGGGCAATTCTGCCTTTCTCCTCATTGGCTTTTTGAAGCTCTTTTGCCATTTCAGTTAGTCTATTTTTAAGGTGTTGTTTTGTTCAGTACTTTTGGGTCCCGTTTAGCAAGTCCTTGACTTGTTTTTCATGGTTTTCTCGCATCTGTCTCATTTCTCTTCCCAGTTTTTCCTCTACTCCTCTAACTTCCTTTTCCAAATCCTTTTTGACCTCTTCCATTGCCTGAAACCAGTTCATGTTTTTCTTGGAGGCTTTTGTTGTAGGCTCTTTGACTTTGTTGACTTCTTCTGGCTGTATGTTTTGGTCTTCTTTGTCACCAAAAAAAGATTCAAAGGCTCAGTCGTAATCTGAGTGTGCTTCTGCTGCCTGTTCATGTTCCCAGCCAACTACTTGACCCTTGAGTTTTTCATGGTTATATGACTGCTTGTAGAGTAGAGAGTACTTTGTCCCAAGCTTGAGGGTCTGCACTGTTGTTTTCAGAGCTATTTCTACACAGCAAGCTCTGACACACCAGCACTCTACCTCCTGTGAGAAACACCAACCCAGACCATGACTCAGATCTAAGCTGGCTGTGCACTCCTGCTCTGACCTTCCACTTAATTCCTCCAACCAGACATGCCTGGGACTGGAAGCAACTGCATCTCTAAGCAGCCTCAGAGCTGTGTCACCTCCCCTGCCCCCAGGTGGTGGCTAAACCACAAACTCCTTTCACTCCATCCCCACAGTTTTTCACACCAACCTTCTCTGTTATCTTTGGTGTTCGTGGGTTGAGATGTCTGGTAACTGCCGCAGCTCACTGGCTCAGGGCGCTACAGCCTGTTCACCCAGCTCCCAGTCTTGTTGGTCCAGGTGCAGCTCACGCTGGGCTCTGCTCTGCTCCCAACACTGTGTGACAGACCTTACCCAGTGACCATCCAGGCTGTCTTGGGCTGGAACCCTGCTTACTTCTCCTATTTTGTGGGTTCTGCAGTTCTAGAATTTTTTCAGAGCTATTTTATAGGTGTTTGGAGGGTCCTGTGGGAGAGGCAAATTTGGCCAAATCTCTGCTTTCCAGGCACCACCTTGGCTCTGCCCCTAACTTTCTTTTTTTTTAATCAATAGTGATTTAAAACATGTTTTTCATATGAGTGTAGATAGCTTGGATCACTTATTCTGAAAACTTCCAGGTCATGTCCTTTAACTGTTTATCAACTGGGGAATGGCACTTATTTTTATAAATTTCACTAAATCCCTAAGGGACATTCGAGAAATGAAGCTTTATCAGAAAAGTTTACTGTATTTTTTTAAAATGATACTTCATCGTCTATTGTGAGAGATGGGTAAAAGTTAGGGAAAGTTAAGTTTCCACAGAAGAATTAATTGAGTTCCACATAATAATTGATGAAGTGTCAGCTTGAACAAAGAAGGAGTAGAAATTAACCAGGATGATTGGTCGCAGCCAATGGGAATATAGTTTGTGGTTTTGCAGAAACCACAGTTTCAGGATGCTAGGTCTAAACTGGCCAGATAATGGTCAGGGTTGAAGAGAAAACTGGGTCAAACGGCTACCATGCATGTTTAATTGGCTAATTGAATATTACCTCATATACCCACAGGGAGGAGTTTTCTGCCATTTTTGTACATGGGACGTATGTAGAGGACAGGGGAACATGCCAAGGAGATTCATGTTGGGGGTGTATAGGGAAGATTGTGATCTGGAAGGGAGCAGACCAATCCATTCTCTAAAGGGAGGTATTTAGCTGATGGTGCATCAATCTACATCAGTCTAACAGAATAAAGTTGGTATTGCTCCTGTATTCTGCACTCCCCTTTCCTAGAGAAGGGTGGAGTCCACTCTTGGCCAGGAATGTTTACCAATTCCTTTGAATTCCTCAATAATAATAAATTGCCCTTAACACTAACATCTTTTAACAAATATAGAATTTTCCTGATCATCTCTTTCATTTGGGTGACATTTTACTTCTGCTTTATATGAGATCATATTTACTACTCTTTCCTTCTTTACTTCAGCTAAGACTCTGATCCAGCATTTCATTTCAACTC
>JAQQSZ010020766.1:0-10068 GCA_028646595.1 Phalanger gymnotis
TGGAATTGTGGTGGCTTTAATTGTCCTAAGTCTGATGTAACCTCTCCAGGTAACTGCAAGGTGAATGCTGTTCTGAATTTTCTGGGAGGGGGTCCCTGGAGAGAAGGAGAAGAATAGGTCAATTATGGAAACATAACAAAGAGTAGGCACAAGGGCCATGACCCACAAGGAATCAAACTGAAGATAATAAGTGCTAGAGGACCATAAATTCTAGGAGACATCAAAACAAAATACCTCAGTGAGGATGATTTATTCCCTTGTTGTCTCACCAATTTTCTTGTTGGCAAAAGGTGCTAGGTAATTCTCATCTCCCTCTGTCTCAACAGACATATCATCAGGCCAGTGATATTAGGTGATCTTCCCACAAAAGAATAAAGTGCCATCCACATTAATGATCATAATGATTCAGTAAACACTAATTATTTTTCAGAATCCAAATCATCAAAATGCTTATGAATTATGAGGCTATGTATTTTTGGTAATTTTTTTAAAATTTTAAGCTTAAATAAAATGAGAAAAACAAAGAAACGAACATTGCCATGTATATAGCAGGCCATAAGAGAGGATTCCATATAAAGCAAGACATTTCCATTTCAAGAAAACCTGTATAATAAATACTACACATTGTTTTCAAAGCTGTCAAGCTTTGCTTCCATGATGGTTTTCCTCTGTTCTCTGCAGTGCAGTTTTTGCTTTATTTTTACCCTCTCTCCATGCCACCTAAAAGTAGGCTGCAATTAAGTATAGATATATACGTACATGCAAATACACATACATACATACGTACATATACATTCATAAATATACACATATACACACGTATACACTCATACACGCAGTATAGATATATGTATATGTATATACACATATTATGTATAAATATATGACCATACTGTGCTTATTTCCATCTTTCCTCTTTTTCTCAGAAGGCAGATAGCATCTTACTTCAAAGGTCCAAGTCTTTCTATGTTTTTCTAAATCAACCAGATGATCATTTCCTACACCACAGTAATATTCAAACCCAATCACATCGTATTTGAGAGACTGCCTATGAAAGTTCCACCCCCTCCCAATTTTCTGCATTCCTTCTATTCTTGCCTATACGGGTTTTATTTATGCAAGAAAATTTTAATACAAAATAATCAAAATTATCCTTTTTACAATTCAACAAAATTCACCCTTATAATATAGTTTAAGGTCTTATACTGATGAATCTACTTCCTTTACACCTTTTTCCTAGTTTCTTTGCAGTTCCTGACTTTTGCTCTTCCAAATGAATTTGATTATTATTTTTTCTAACAGTAAAATAATTTAAGTAATATGATCAGGATGAAATTGAATAAATAGATTAGCTAGGTAAAATTTTTGGCTTTACCCTCTCATGAACAAAAATATTACTTCAATTACTTAGATCTGAGTTTATTTGTATAAAAAGTGTTTTATATTTATATTCATATAATTACTGTTTCTCTTTTGGCAGGTATATATGGAGGTATTTTATACTGTCAAGGTATTTTAAATGGTGTAAAAGAATATTGAATAATATTGTTGATGCAGTGTAGTTTCTCTATTTTTCACTTAATCTTTTTTAACTTTAACTTGTCTGAGATCATGATAACTATCCTTCCTTTTTTATATATAGAATTTGACTCCTGCCCTCTATTGTGTCTTTTTTGTGTGTCTCATTTTTATGATGTTTCCCGAAAACACATACTGTTGAATTCAAATTATTAATCAGCTGTCAATTTCCATTTTATGGGTAAATTGGTCCCATTCACATTCTAAGGTACAATCACTTGTCATATATTTTCCTCCTTTCTATTTTTCCTCACCATCTTTCTCACCCTATTTATTGTATCTCTCCTCACTTCTCTGCATCTAGCAGCTACCTTGCCCTCCTATTCCTTAATCTACGCATCCCTCTAAAAGTCCCTCCCTCATCCTCTCCCCCAAACTTTTCCCCTTTCCTTCTTATTTCTTTCTGAATTAAGAAGACTTTTATGCCCTTCTATGTATGTATATATACATATGTATATATGTTTGTTTACACACATACGTAAATACATTTACATATATACATATATTTTTCCCTTTTTTACCTACTGCTGATGAGAGTAAGGTTCCAGCACTACCTGCCCTCCTCATCTTGTGTCTTTTGAAATTGTCTTAGATCAAGGAGGAGCCAAGATGGAGGCTTGAAAAGAGGGACTTGCTTGAGTTCTCCCCAAATCACTCCAAACCCTTGTTAAAAATGACTCTAAACAAATTCTAGAGGTGCAGAACCCACAAAATGGCAGAGTGAAACAAGTTTCCAACCCAAGATGCCCTGGATGGTCACTGGGAAGGGTATATTGCACCATGCTGGGAGCAGAGCATAGCCCAATTTGGGCTGTGCCAAGACAGACCAGACCAGAAGAGACGGGACAGAGCATGACTCAAGGCCCTGAATCACTTAGCTATGGCAGTTTCCAGACTTCTCAACCCACAAACACCAAAAACCGTGGAGAAGGTAAATGGGAAAACTGTTGAACCTGGGTGAGAGAAGTGCATTTTTTGGCCCTTGCCCCGGGGAAATGGAGGTGGCTGCAGCTGCAGCTGTGGTGACTACTTCTGGCATTCCAGGCCCAAAAAACAGCAGGGGAAATCAGGCAGCTGATCAGAGCAAGAGCAGGGACCTCTTTGCTGGTGCTGAGGCAGCATTCTCTCGCTTTGCCCAGCTTGGATCTGGATCACAGTCCTGGTTGGCAGTCCTTCTGGAAGGAGGAGTGCTAGTGTGAGAGAGATTCTGGTGACTGTGGAGAGGGAGCCTTCATGGTAGTAACATGGCAGAGAGGAGTGCTTGCACTCAGACCACAACACAGGCTAAGAGAGGAGAATCATACCACCTCAGAATGGAAGTAGTTCTGAAAACAGCAGCACAAAACCCCTGAAGATTCGAACAGAGTATTCTCCACTCTAGAAGCAGGCATACCTTGACAAAGAGGTCAAACATCAGGTAGTTTTCTGGGAAAATGAAGAGGCAGCATAAAAAGACTGAGAATCTTTCTCAGAATAGAATCTTTCTTTGGTGACAAAGAAGTTCAAAACATACAGCCAGAAGAAATCAGCAAAGTCAAAGATCCTACATCAAAAGCCTCCAGGAAAAATATGAATTGGTCTCAGGCCATGGAAGGGCTCAAAAAGGATTTGAAAAATCAAGTAAAAGAAATAGAGAAAATATTGGGAAAAGAAATGAGAGTGATGTAAGAAAAATCATGAAAATCAAGTCAATGACCCAGGAGACCCAAAATATACTGAAGAAAATAACAACTTAAAAAATAGACTAACACAAATGGCAAAAGAGCTCCCAAAAGCCAATGAATAGAAGAATGCCTTAAAAGGTAGAATTAGCCAAATGGAAAAAGAGGTCCAAAAGACCACTGAAGAAAATATTGCATTAAAAATTAGAATGCTGGGGGTGAGCCAAGAAGGCTGCTGGAAAGCAGGGTCTTGCTTAAGCTCCCCTCCAGGTCCGTCAAAACACCTATAAAAATGGCTCTGAACAAATTCTAGACCTGCAGAATCCACAAAATAGCAGAGGGAAGCAGGGTTCCAGTCCAAGACAGCCTGGATGGTCACTGGGAAGGGTCTATCACATGGAGCTGAGAGTGGAGTGGAGGAGAGCCCAGCATTAGTCCTGCCAGGGCCAACCATGCTGGTAGCCAGGCAGAACAGGCATAGCACCCAGAATCAGTGAGCTGTGGCAGTTACCAGACTTCTCAACCCACAAACACCAAAGACAACAGAGAAGGTTAGTGGGAAAAGCTGCTGGGACAGAATGAAAGGAATTTGTGGTTGGCCACGGCCCCTGGGGCAGCAGAGGTGGTGCAGCTCTGAGGCGGCTTCCAGAGCTATAGCTGCACTTGCTTCTGCACCAGGCCCACCTGGTGGGAGGAATTAAGTGGCAGATTAGAACGGGAGTGCAAAGCCTGCTTTGCCCTGCCTACATCTGAGCTGCAATCCTGGTTGATGGTTCTTGGGGGAGAATAAATGCTGCTATGTCAGAGACTGCTGTGTAGAAGTAGCTCTGAAAACAGCAATGCAACCTCAAGCTTGGGACAAAGTATTCTCCACTCTACAAGAAGTCATACCCCAACAAAAAGCTCAAGGGTCAAGTAGTTGGCTGAGAACATGAACAGGCAGCAAAAACTGTCTCAGATTCAGACTCAAACTTTGGAATTTTTTTCTGGTGGCAAAGAAGACCAAAGCATACAGCCAAGAGAAATCAACAAAGTCAAAAAGCCTACATCAAAAGCCTCCAAGAAAAATATGAATTGGTCACAGGCCATGGAAGAGCTCCAAAAGAATTTGGAAAAGCAAGTAAGAGAAGTAGAGGAAAAATTGTGAAGAGAAATGAGAGTGATGCGAGAGAACCATGAAAAATAAGTCAATGACTTGCTAAAGGAGACCCAAAAATACTGAAGAAAATAACACCTTAAAAATTAAATAAACTCAAATGGCAAAAGCGCTCCAAATAGCCAATGAGAAGAAGGCCTTGAAAGGCAGAATTAGCCAAATGGAAAAGGAGGTCCAAAAGACCACTGAAGAAAATACCACGTTAAAAATTAGATTGGAGCAAGTGGATGTTAGTGACTTTATGAGAAATCAAGATATTATAAAACAGAATCAAAGGAATTAAAAAGTGGAAGACAATGTGAAAAATCTCATTGGAAAAACCACTGACCTGGAAAATAGATCCTGGAGAGATAATTTAAAAATTATTGGATACCTGAAAGCCAGGATCAAAGAAAAAGAGCCTAGATATCATCTTTCAAGAAATTATCAAGAACTGCCCTGATATTCAAAGCCAGAGGATAAAATAGAAATTGAAGGAATCTGCCAATCGCCTCCTGAAAAAAACTCCCAAAAAGAAAACTCCTAGGAATATTGTCACCAAATTCCAGAGCTCCTTGATCAAGAAGAAAATACTGCAAGCAGCCAGAATGAAATAATTTGAGTACTGTGGAAACACAATCAGGATAACCCAAGATCTAGCAGCTTCTACATCAAGGAATCGAAGGGCTTGGAATATGATATTCCACAGGTCAATGGAGCTAGGATTAAAACCAAGAATCACCTACCCAGCAAAACTAAGTATCTTGCTCCAAGGCAAAATATGGATTTTCAATAAAATAGAGGACTTTCAATCTTTATCAGTGAAAAGACCAGAGCTGGATAGAAAATTTGACTTTCAAACACAAGAATCAAGAGAAGCATGAAAAGGTAAACAAGAAAGAGAAATTATAACAGACTTACTAAAGTTGAACTGTTTTGTTTGTATTCCTACTTGGAAAGATGATGTGTGTAATTCATTAGACCTCAGTATTCAGCAGCTGAAGGGAATATACATATATATATGTATATATATACATATATATGTATACATACACACATATATGCACATATATATACATATATATACACACAGAGGTGACATGGTGTGTCGAATATGAAGGGATAATATCTAAAGTAATAAATCAAATTAAGAGATGAGAGAGGAATATACTGAGAGAGGGAGAAAGGGAAAGATAGAATGAGGTAAATTATCTTGCATAAAAGTGGCAAGAAAAAACAGTCCTGTTGGAAAGGAATAGGGGGCAGGTGAGGAGGAATGAGTAAATCTTGCTCTCATTGCATTTGACTTGAAGAGGGAATAACATGCACACTGCATTTGGGTATCTTACCCCATAGGAAAGAAGGAGGAAGGGGACAAAAGGGGAGACAATAGAAGGGAGGGCAGATAGGGGGAGGAGGTAATTAAAAGCAAACACTTTCAAAAAAGGAACAGGATCAAGGGAGAAAATTGAATAAAGGGGGACAGGAGGGAGCAAAATATAGTTAGTTTTTACAACATGAGTATTGTGGAAGGGTTTTGCATAATGATACATATGTGACCTGTGTTGAATTGCTTGCCTTCATAGGGAGGGTGGGGAGGGAGGAGGGGAGAAAATTTGGAACTAAATGTTTTAAAAGCAGATGTTCAAAAAGAAAGTTGTTTTTACATGCAACTGGGAAATAAGATATGCAGGTAATGGGGCATAGAAATCTATCTTTCCCTACAAGAAAGTGATGGAAAAAGGGTTGGGGGGAAGTGGGGTGACAGAATGTAGGGCTGACTGGGGAATGAGGCAATCAGAGTATATGCCATCTTGGAGTAGGGGGATGGTAGAAATGGGGAGAAAATATGTAATTCAAAATCTTCTGGATATCAATGCTGAAAACTAAAAATATTAAATAAATAATAAAATATGGAAAAAATAGAAAGGAGTAAGTGGAAACTAGTGACTTTATGGGAAAACAAGAAATTATAAAACAGACCCAAAAGAATGAAAAATTGAAGACACTGTGAAATATCTGGTTGGAAAAAAACTGACCTGGAGAATAGATCCAGGAGAGATAATTCAAAAATTATTTGACTGCCTGAAAGCCATGGTCAAAAAATGAGCCTAAACATCATCTTGGAAGGAATTATCAAGGAACACTGTTCTGATATTCTAGAATTATAAGACAAAATAGAAATTTAAAGAATCCACTGACCACTTCTTGAAAAACATCCCCAAAGGAAAACTCCTAGGAATACTGTAGTGAAACTTCAGAGTTCCCATGTCAAGGAGAAAACCTTGCAAGCATCCAGAAAGAAACAATTTGAGTATTGTGGAAACATAATCAGGACAAAACAAGATCTGGAAGCTTCTACATTAAGGGATTGAAGGGCTTGGAATATGATCTTCCAGGGGTCAAAGGAGCTAGCATTAAAACCAAGAAGCACCTACTGAGTATAATACTTCCAGGCAAAATAGGGGTTCAAATATTGCTGTGGTGTAGGAAATGATGAGCTGGTTGATTTAGAAAAAAATGGAAGGACTAGGACCTTTGAAGTAAGATGCTATCTACCTTCACAGAAAAAGAGGAATGGTGGAAATAAGCATAGTATGGTGTTATATATATGTATTTGTGTGTGTATGAGTGTATACACAAGTATGTTTATGAATATATATATGTATGTATGTGTATATGCGTGTACGTAAATATTAATGCTTAATTGTAGCCTTCTTTTAGGTGGTGGGGAGAGAGGGGAAAAATAAAGTTAAAAGTACACTGAAGAGAACAGAGGAAAATCAACAAGGGAGCAAAGCTGGGCAGCTTTGAAAACAATGTGTAGTATTTATTGTATGGGTTTTCTTGAAATGGAAAATGTCTTGCTTTATATTAAATCCTCTCTTATGGCCTGCTATATACATGGCAATGTTTGTTTCTTTGTTTGTTTTTATCGTACTGTATTTAAGTTTAAAATTTTAAAAATTTTCCAAAAATACATTGCCTTATTATTCTTAAGCATTTTGATGATTTGGATTCTGAAAAATAATTAGTTTTTACCGCATCATTACGATCATAAATTTTGATAGCATTTTATTCTTTGGTGGGTAAGATCCCTTTATATCATTGGCCTGATGATATGTCTGTTGAGGCAGAGGGAGATGAGAATTACCTAGCACCTTTTGCCAACAAGAAAATTGGTGAGACAACAAGGGAATAAATCATCCTCACTGAGGTATTTTGTTTTGATGTCTCCTAGAATTTGTGGTCCTCTAGCACTTATTATCTTCAGTTTGATTTCTTGTGGGTCATGGCCCTTGTGCCTACTCTTTGTTATGTTTCCATAATTGACCTATTCTTCTCCTTCTCTCCAGGGACCCCCTCCCAGAAAATTCAGAACAGCATTCACCTTGCAGTTACCTGGAGAGGTTACATCAGACTTAGGACAATTAAAGCCACCACGATTCCATGTTGCTACAATCTTAGCTGATCAGCTTGGAACTTTCAAATCATTCACAGATGGCTTGAGTCCTTTGACCACATTAACTTCTAATATCTTTCCAGACTCCTAAGTCTGACAACTGAAAAACTACCCAGAAAGGAGGACAGGGAGTTTTCTTCCATCTTTATCACTTGGTTCCATGAGTACTGCTTCCAGTTTTTATAGTTGTCCTAATTTTAGTTCTAGCAAATTGTTCATAAGACTGGAATGACAAAGAGGTTGGATTAAATAATCTCCCACTGCTTCCAGTTTTAACATTCTCTGCCATCTTTCCTTGATGATTCAGAAGTCACTTTGGGTACCTGTTCTAATTAGACATGGATCAACTGCTTTAAGATTTGCACCAGCCCTTTAATCCTCAGGACAACCTTGTGAAGTAGGTTTTATTATTGCTATGATTTTATGATATTTTTGGAAAGTAGGGTAAAAGAAACTGAAAATCTGGGTTTGAGTCTTGGATTTTTTCACTTATTGCCTGAACAACCTAGGGCATATACATGAATCTTTTCTGGATCTTAGTTTCCTTAGCTGTTAAATGAAAAGATGGGGCTAAGTGATTTTTAAAGTTTCTCTTAGATCTAACATTTTCTAATTTTGAGATTACCTGGTCTATATTTGGGTGCTGAGAAGGGAAGCATCTCTTCAGAGTTTTTTCAAGAGACTAGCTATTAAAAATGAGATACTATGAGAAAATATGGATATGTGGGAAGTACCTGTAACTAAGACATAATGGTGTAATTGGGAATTTCTTAGGCCTGCATTTGGTATAAATGACTACTTAATGTGGGTAATTTTGACTATCATTAATTCCTTCAACTTCCACCTTTCTTAGCAATCAAATACCAAAACACATTGGTGTTCTGCAGTTACAAAAGTGATAAAGAGAAGGAAAAAAAACATTTCCAGGTAAGAAAATTTGAAAAAGTGTCGTTTTCCATTTCATTCAGATGATTAACAGTCACAAACAATTGTTAGATATCTGCTGTTTTTAGTCACAGCACTAGGAGATGGTCTGCAGTACTCCGTTATCTAAAAGCTAAATCTTTCCTTTGATCTTCAGAAGAAAAAAAAAGCTTGAGAAATCATACAGTGTATTGCCTTGTTTTCATCAGAAATAGCACTTCCCCATCACAAAATAATGATCTAGTGTCAGCAATCATCTCTCTCTTATCTATCTCAATATTTTTGTCTCTAGTTGTTCCTTCCCATTTGCCTACAAACTTGCTCAGGAAGTAGAGTGCTAGTGGAAGTTTAACAATTCACTCACTAGAAAAGGATATAGTATGCATTTTTAGGTTTAATCTGCATTATTAAAATTTTCTCCACCTTTTTCTTAAGTCGTCAATAAAAAAATAATCTATCAAGTCTTTATTTGTAGCATTTGCTTTCTGAGGTGTAAACACTGAAACTTTAACAATCTGCTTGACAATCCAGCGCACACATGTGTCCAGGTATGCCCAGTGTTTTTACTTTTTTTTTAAGTCATGTGTTGACCATGCTAATCATGCAATCACTATCTCATCTCTTTTCTGCCTTTCTTTACCCATCATTTTGAAAGAGTCGTCTAAATCTAGTAGCTACATGTAGTAGGAAGGCCAAATTTATGATCTCAAAAAGGATCATATATATATTTGAATGGTTCGAAATCGTTGGGTATATAGAATTCTCTAAGTAGATAGCATCAAAACATTTATTTAGGCCCCACAGTGACAGATTCACGAACCAGCCTTCCCATTCCAATATTGTGATCACAAGCCTCCAGGCCCAATAAGCCCACCTCACAAGAATAGCCAGGAGGCCACAAAAAAACAAGATGGCATAAATCATATTCACTGGCCTCAAATCCTTGCTCGCACTCCTGGTCCACATACAGGTTGGTTCTGCTTTGGCTTCAGCTGTAGCGTCTCTTAGCTCACCTCTCCTCGAAGCCAAGCCTCTGGTGTTCTCAAGCTCTGCCTCAAGGACCAGAGACCAATTGGTTCCCGAGTTGGCCCCTTTTAAGTCATCAATCTACACCCACACAGATTTCACACCTGATAGGGCTTTGGGCCTGGGGCTTAGCACTTAACACCTGAAAGTACTTTCACTAAAGCCAAATTCCTCAAGGGCACCTGTTAAACTAAGTGCTAAGGAGCTCTATGACACACTACACCATTATAGCACACATTCCCTCCTTGTGGCCTCTTGGAAAATCTGGCTTCTGCCTCCAC
>JAQQSZ010020767.1:0-10068 GCA_028646595.1 Phalanger gymnotis
GGAAGGCATCACGACCCTCATCAACTAAGCATTAATCAGTGCCTAATCAACTTAGCATTAAAAGCTGTGAAAGCCTTCCTACAGCAAGCCTCCCTTAAGCAAGCTTCCCTTATTGGGCTCCATGTGAAGCCTATCAATGGTCTGGGAAGATCTTTTACTCCATTAACCTTACACCACTTTACTCTGCAATAGTTCATAAAAGTCTTCCCAATTTTCTCTGAAACTTTCTTTACATTATGTTTTAATGGTATAATCCATTTCATTTATATACAATAATATAGCCATATCCCACAACTGACGGACTCCCTCTTAATTTCCAATTCTTTGTCACTCCAAAAGTACTGTCATAAATATTTTGGTATATATGTAGTAGGTCAAGGGATATACATGGTTTAGCAAATTTTAGGGAAAAGTTTGAAATTATTTTCCATAAGGTTGCATAATTTCAGAGATCTATCAAAAGTGCATCAATATGCTTGTTTTCTCAGGTCCCTTTTCTGCCTTCACCCAGGATTTACAACTTTCTTTTTTTTCTTGATCTTCACCAATATGATGGTGGAATCTCAGAGCGTCTTTAATTTGCATTTTTCTAATTTTTGCTGATTTGGAGCATTTTTTCATATGGCTTTGGATAACTAGAATTTCTTTCTTTGAAAACTCCTCGTTCATATGCTTTGATCAATTTGGAGATTAACTCATATTCTGATAAATTTAAATCAATTCTTTGTCTATCTTGGAAATGGAACCTTGATCAGATAAACTAAAATATTTTTCATAGTTAACTTTTCCTTCTAATCTTGGATGCATTATTTTTATTTGTGTAAGAACTTTTTAACTTTATAAATTGAAAATTGTCCATTTTGTAAGAACTTAGATTTTTCAGAGATTTGTATCTTTCAAAAGTCAAGGACAAATAATGAAGGATGAATACAAACATGTCATGGCTGTATAAGAATAAAGTTAGGAGTGTTAAAAGTTCAGAAAGATTTTAGGCCAGAAAATTGTTAAGAACAAGAAAAGTGACTTAAAAAAACTTTTTAAAGGATCAATTTAGTTCTAGGACAGATCTTCAGGGCAGATGACACCATGATTATGGAGACAAGAAAGAATTATCCAATATGAAGTTTTACTATGCTATGCTAAGCATAGGAGTTTTGGGACTACATATGAAAGAATGAAAAAAAAATGGCTAATAAAAGTGAGTAGTGAGAGATGACCTATCTTCCGTGAATGAATTTAAGTTATAAAGCTTGAATGAACTACACCAATGATTACTCAGTTAACAAGCATATAATTAAGTGCTAACTGTGCCAGGCACTGTGACAAGTTCTGGGGATACAAAAAAAGACATACAAAGAAACAAAAAAATACAAACAACACCAAAAAAGCCCCCAACAACCTAAGAACCAAAAACCCTGCCCTCAAGGAGCATTTATCCTACGCAGGCAGACAATATGTAGATAGCTAGGTATATGACATATACACAATAGAGAAAGTAATAGGAAAGTGGGATATTCTAGAATGGAAGTGTCTGGGAAGACCAAGAAAGATGTGTTGTAGAATATGGGATGTGAGTTGAATGTTCCAAGGAAACTTAGAGGTAAAAACGAGACAAGTAGAACATTCCAGACATGGGGGACAGCCAGTACAAAGACATACTGATGGGAGGGGAGTGTTGTGTTTGAAGAAATTTGGGTGCTGAAAGATTCAGCAGATTTGATCGTTGAACCATTTTTGATGATTCTTGAAAGATTGTGTAGAACAAAATACCACAAGACAAAATAGGAGGGAATATCTCAATATTCAAGAAAGATAAGAATAAATCTTTGAACTACAAGTCAGTCAGTTTGACTTTAATTTCTGGCAAATTCTTAGAATGTTTTATTAGTGAATGGATTCAGAAAAGGATATGATCATTATGGGAGCCTGCCTGTTCATTAAAAACAGACCACGCCAAGCCACCTTGATTTACTTCATTCACAGGTTTACTAGACCACTGGTTGGTCAGTAAATAAGAATTCCTACCTCTTCATTCCCCATTAGATGATCTGCTGGGTTTAGATTAGACTCTAAGAACATCAGGCTTCCTCCAGTATAAATTCATCACCAGAAGTTTCATCTCCATGGAGATTACATCAGTTTTGGCATTTAACACTCCCTCAAAACCTTCAGTTGCTTCTCCCCTCTGATTGGAGGGCTAAGTGGCAGAGCAAAAAATTCTCTCTGTAGTCTCCCTTATAGAGGATATGGAATTTCCAACCATCTCTTCGTTTCCCAAAACAAGAAGACTTATCTTCCTGAGTTCAAATATGGCGTCAGGCACTTAATAGCTGTGTGATGTGTGACCTTAGGCACATTATTTAGACTTATTTGCCTCAGTTTCCTCATCTATAAAAAATGAGCTAAAGAAGAAAGTAGCAAACCACATTGGTATCATTACCAAGAAAACTCCAAATGGAGTCACAAAGACTGAAAAATTAAAAACAAAGCAAAAGAAAACACTTTATTTCCCTCCAGTTGCTTGGTTTTGATTTTAAGAATATCATGTCCCTAGAAGCTTTTAGCAAAGGGAGCAGGGGAAGTGATTTCTTTCCCTCCTCAGCCCCAGTGGCAATGGCAGTTGGAAACACCTGGGAGTAGGAACACATGCTTAATTAGTCAAGCCTGAAACAGGACCTCAAGTCCTCAGTTTCCTCTTCTGCTTTGTGTTTCTTTCTGTAAGCTTAGGTTACTCAAGGATGATCTGAAGGAGAGAATGTTTCTAGCCTTTGGTGATACCTCATGAGTTCAAGACTTCCTGGGTTAGGAGAGAGGATTTGGGGAAGATGGCAGAATAGGTCAGAAAACTTTCAGTTCTCTGAATTTCCTCCACAAAAGAAGACAGAACACCATCTCAGAGTAGCAGAAATAAACACGGGACATAGCAATTGTCCTCCTAAGATAATTTGAGAAGACACCAGGAAACACCTGACCTGCAGAAGTGAAGATTTAGCCTGAATGAAATGCAAACACCTCCAGCCTACTCTGAAGAAACAACAAACAATAAGCCCTGGGGGCAGCTGGGGTGAGAGGCAGCCTCAGCTTTAGAAACTTTCATTTTGCAGACTCCACGGGCCTCTGGTGGCTGAGTAGGAGATTGAAGAACCCTCTACTGTCAAGGGAGGCCAAGCACACCTTTGTTGAACAGATATGTCCTGGGCTGTGGCTATGAGGAAAAGAAGCTAATATATATCTGATGACTGCAATAGCGAGGGGTAGAGACCCTGTTGACTGTGGGCACTTGAAGAAGAACAGAGTCCCTGTTTTCAGTTCCAGGGCAGAAACCACAGCTGTAGTTTGCAGTTACCAGAGAGACAGCAGAGAGCAAGATCATTTGAAGGACAGTGTGGCTGGAGGCCCTAGTCTGTGGCTTAGGAATGGAGAGGTGAGACCAAGGTTAGGCCTGGAGACAAATCTCAGAAAATAACAGTAAGAAGGACCTGAGGCTTGGGGCATCATTCCCCACACCTCAAAACTAATATTCGATTGCACAAATAGCTGCTAAAAAATAAAATAAATAAAAATGAGCAAGTAAAGGAGAAAGAACCCAACTAGAGATAGTTACTATGGGGAGAGAGAAGATCTGGGTTCATATTCAGAGAAAGATAATAGAACTAAAAAAAAGTCACTCTTTTTTTTTTAAATGAGAGAACTATCAAATGGTCCCCAGTGCAAAGAGTTTTAGGAAGAACTTAAAAAGCACTTTAAAATCAAGTATTAGTGATTGAGGGAAAAAATTAGGAGAAAAAGAGCAATTCAGGAAAATCAAGAAAATTATAAAAAAAAAAAAAGATCTGGGGTTACAACCAAAGATAACTTACCCAGCAAAGTTAAGTATAATCCTGAATTTTTTTTTAAAAAAGGACATTTAATGAACTGAAAGACTTTCAGGTCTTTGTGACAAATCCCCAGAACTTAAGGGAAAATTTAACATATAATGTCCAGGAGAAATATAAGGTAAACTTTAAAGACCAATTATAAGGGATTCAATAAGGTCAAATAATTTACTTTGAATATTTAAAAATATTAGCAGTACTCTTAAGATTGTCATCATTACATGGGTAGTTTGAAGGAAAGGCATGGGCTAAACTGAGTATGATGGGGTGATTCTAAAAGAATAAAACTGAGTAGGGAGAGATAAAAAGGAGAAATTATCTCATATAAATGAGGCATAAAAGAAAACAATTGATAAACACATATATGTATGTATATAAACATATGTATATCTATATATGTATATATGTGTGTGTATGTATAAAAGTCTTCTAAATTCAGAAAGAGATAAGAGGACAAGGGAATAGGGTGGGGGGATAAGGGAGGGACTTTTAGAGGAGTGAGTAGGTTAAAGAATGGGAGGGCAAGGCAGTGGGTAGAAGTAAAGCAGAGGAGCGAGGAGAGATAGAATAAATAGGGTGAGAAAGATAGTGAGGAAAAACAGGAAGGAAGAAAATGCTCAACAAGTAATTGTAGCTTCGAATGTGAATGGGATGAATTTACCCATAAAACAGAAAGGGATAGCAGATTAAAAATTTGAATTCAACTCTATATTGTTTTTAGGAGATCATAAAAACGAGAAATACACACAAAAAGGGAAGGAGCACAATTAGGCAAAAAAAACCTCAGGGATAGTACTCATGATTTCAGACAAAGTTAAAGTTTGAGTAGATTTAATAAAAATGAAAAATAGAGAAACTACACTGTGTCAGCAATATTATTCAGTATTGCTTTAGACCATTTAAAAGACCTGAGCATATACCTGCTGAAACAGATACAGGAAATATAAAATATAAAATACCTGAGCATATACCTGCTGAAACAGATACAGGAAACTACATGAACACAAACATAAAAAACTTTTATACAAATAAACTCAGATCTAAATAACTGAATAAGGTCAATATAATTTTTAAAATGACAATTTTATCTAACTAATCTATTTATTCAGTGTCATTCCAATTAAATCATTAAAATAAATTATTTTACTGAGTTATAAAAAATAATAATAAAGTTCTTTTGGAAGCACAAAAGGTCACGAACTTCAAAGAAACCAGGAAAACAGAAGTAAACGAAGTAGATTCAGCAGAATCTGACCTTAAACTATATTATAAGGCAGAGCATTGTTGAAGTGTAAAAAGTAAGATTTTGATTATTTCAAGTTAGAATGTTCTTACATAAATAAAAGCTAGGTAACCAAGAATAGAAGGAAGGCAGAAAATTGAAAAAAAAATCCTTTCATAGATAGTCTCTCAGACATGATATGACTGTGTTGGAATACTACTGTGGCATAGGAAATGATGAGGATTTAGGAAAAAAGCATGGAAGGACTTGCAGTTACAGAAGAAGATGCTATCTACCTTCAGAGAAACCAATGACAGGTGGAAATAAGAGGTACAGTCTTACATATGTGTATATATTTATAGATATCTATGTATATGTATATATGTGTATATGTATGTGTCTCTCCATATCTATCTATCTATCTATCTATCTATCTATCATGTATGTATGTATGTATGTATGTATGTATGTATTTCCATGATTAACTATCCTTCTTTAGGGTTGGGGGGGCAAGAAAAAGGAAAAAATTTAAAGTAAAAAGAGCACAGCATAGAATAAAAGAAATCCAAAAAGGAGGCAAAGGAAAGCTGGGCAGCTTTGAAGACAATATCTAGTACTTGTTAAATAGATTTTCTAGAAATTGAAATTTATTGTTTTATATTGAATCTCTCATGGTCTACTGCATACATGGCAATGTTTTTTTTTTCCCTTCCTCATTTTGTACTTAAGTTTAAAATAAAAAAAATATTTAAAAGAATATCATGTCCCCATACTGGTTACCCTCTAATGATACTCTTCCCTTTCAGCTTTCTTTAGTGTATTGTTTTCCTAATTAGATTATTTGTTCCTTGAAGGCAGAGATTATTTTTTAATTGTATCTGTGATGCTTAGCACAGTGTCTGGTACAGAGTAGGTGCTTAATAATTATTTATTGATTATTAACTATGAGCAAAATGCTATAGTCATTGCTTTGTGGATTTTAGGAAGGCATTTTACAAAATCTTTTTATCTTTATTGTGAATGACTGAACAGACCCAAAGATTAGTCATTGATGTCTCAGTATCAGCTTAGGGGGATATGCTTGTTTTTGTTTGTTTAACATCTTTATCAATGATTTGCACAATGGTATCCCAGTGGCAGATTACACAAAACTGGAGAAATATATGACAAATTCCTTCTAAAAAAATCCAAAATGACTCAAAATGGATTTAAATGGTGGGTCAAGTTGAATACAGTTATCCCATCCACATCGTGGGGGTTAGGGGCACAGCATCCCCTGATCTAGAAAATCCATGTAAAATTTTTTTGACTCTTCATATCAGAGAAAAAGTCTAAATTTTTTTCTTTTTCTTTTATAGGGTCTTTACAGCATCAAAAGATAAAATATGTTGATGTTATACAGTGCTATACACATATTTTATGCATTTCCAAGTTTCTGAATGTCCTCCGTGTCATCTGCTGGCCTTTGCACATTGTCTGGAGCTTCCACAAAACTCCCCCAAAATTCCCATGTAATTTCTTATGCTTACCCACAACATATCAAAACCACAATGGGGAAAGTTGCAATGTGGAAGGGATAACTATAATACAAAAACTAGAAATAAATATATAACTTTATACATGGTTTAAAAAATAAAATTAATAGGTCCAAAATAGGGGGTCGTTTTATGAAACACAGGGTTTGTTTTGGGGTTTAGAAGGACTACAAACTCAATATTTGCCAACAATGCAATGTGGCAGTGAAAAGAAAAATCAATTCACTCTTCATTTTTTTTTTTTCAGCAGCAGCAGCATATCTAGTATGACTGAAGTTATAGTCCCATTGTTCCATGCCCTGTGTCAGACTTTTGGATTTTATGAGCCTGAATGAGAAAAGAGAGAGTAACAGTTAAGCTCCTAAGCCTTTACAATTTACGGATACCTATGATTTAACAGATGTATTTAAGGGGCTTTTCAAGTAGCTTTCCTCATCTCATCTCTTTCCACATAATTTTTACACAGCTATAATCTAGGTATCAAAACTAGATCTGAAAGGAGGAAGGTAAGGGTGTTTTAAAGATTCCGACCTAACCACTTCACCTTCCTAGGGCATTGAATCCTTTGAACTCAGGGGTTCCTAACCTGGGGTATATATGCATATGCCATTGGTGGATGAGAAGCCTGTTAACTGGGTACTAGGAATATTTAATAAATAACTCTATATACAATTTAAATATTCCCAAGGTACTAGGATTGATGAAAAATGTTATTGCATACCAAATAAGTTTTCTTTATGAAAAATGATCTATTTTATTTTTTGATTATGTACATATGGATGAAAAATGTCCATTTTTCATTTTTTGAATTTGTTTGATTGATTCTTGATGTTTTATACAGTTGTTAGCTTCCAGTTGCTCAATTCTAACCTTTAAGTTGTTTTTCCCAATTAGCTTTTGTACTTTCTTCTGTATTTGGCCAATTGTACTCTTTAAGGAGTTGTTTTCTTCACTGGATTTTTGTATCTCCTTTTCCTTTTCTATTTGGCCATTTCTACTTTTTAAGCATAAATCTCAAATTTATTTCCTTTCTTATTAATAATGAATATTGGAATATTTACTGAAAATAAAGGGGTACAAAGAGTAAAAGGATGGGAACTCCTTACTTAATTAATAAGGGAACTCTTGACTGGCCTCTGAATTTTCTTTATTATAGATCCTATTATTTACTTATCTTTGGCTAATGGCTTATCATGTTGAGAATCTAGACTTTCTTGGTCTTGAAGGTTATTTGGCTCACTAGGTTAGAATTACCATTTTCTCTCCCAGTCTGCCCATCCCCCTTTCTTTCTTGTTGCTCCATTTTCTTTTTATCTAATTACAGCACCCACCTCCTCTATTTCTTTTTTTTCCCTACTGTCACAGGCTATGGACCCACAAAACTGAATTATACATAGTTTATATTCATGAGAGAATATTCTAGGGAAATATAAATAATAAGGCTATAGATGTGTGGAAATGCATATAAGAGCACAATCACTGAAGAATTAAAGTTGTAATGACAAAAGGTATTGGCCTGATGGATGGTAGCCTCTAAGTAGACTTGTGGCCTATTACCAATAAATAACTCTGCATTAATAGAAACATTAAAAATAGCATAAAGGAGCTAAGAGATAAGAAAAAAGAGTTTATTTAGTGATATAGTGAAAGGTCAGGAGAACAGGCACACACTCCTCATGATCTATTGGTATTAATAATTATAACTAAGATTTAGATGACTCCTGCCATATGCCAGAGACTATGCTATGTGCTTTACAAATATGATGATCCTCACAACAATCCCGTGAGGCAGATGTTATTATTACCCCCATTTTACAGTTGAGGAAATTGAGACAAATGGAGGTTAAGTGTCTTGCTCAGGGTCACACAGCTAATAAATGTCTGAGGCAGGATTTGAACTCAAGTCTCCCTGTCTACAGGCCCAGCACTCTATCCAGTGTGCCATTTAGATTTGATTATGAATATTACTACTGTTGTTGTTTTGAAAAGGTCTTAAATATGTTGAGTGGGCCCCCTAATGAAGACTTACCAGAGGATAAGGATGGCATAGCAGAAGTATTGACTGGATTGGGATCCACATTTTTGGAAATAATGCCTTCATTAATGAGATCACAGATCTATCTAAATATTGAAGGATGCAATTTAAACTGAGTGATGTCTACACTTGGTGACCTAGTCCCTAACAAAAGTTACAGGGAGTGGTTTGGTTCATTATTCTCCCAATATGTTGTACCCCACCCATAACATACCACTCCCATCTGGTTCCAAATGAAAAAGGTGTTGCATATTTTATTTTTTCCTCTTTTATAAAATAGTATTTTAATTTTTCCACAGTTACATGTCAAGGAAATTTTTAGCACTCATTTTTACAAGATTTTGAATTCCAAATTGTTCTTCCTCACCCTCCCCTTTTCTGAAAATGATAGACAGTTTGATATAGTTTATACATGTGCTATCATGTAAAAATATTTACACATTAGTCACAGTTATGAAAGAAGAAATAGATCAAAAGGAAGAAAAACCCTGAGAAAGAATAAAATAAGTGAAAAAAATATCCTTCGCTCTACATTTAGAGTCCATCAGTTCTTTATCTGGATATAGATATCATTTTCCTTCTTGAATCTTTTGTACTTGCCTTGAATCATTGTGTTGCTGTGAAGAGCCAAGTAATTCATAGTTGATCATCATACAATGTTGCTGATACTGTATGTAATGTTTTGTTGGTTCTGCTCATTTCACTTTGCATCATTTCAGGTAAGTCATTCTAGGTTTTTCTGAAACGTGCCTGTTCATCATTTCGTATTTCACAAAAGTATTCCATTACATTCATATACAGCTTGTTCAGCCACTCCCCCGTTGATGGGCATCCCCTAAATTTCCAATATTCTGTCACCATAAAAAAGGGCTTCTATAAATATTTTTGCACATGTAGATCCTTTTCTCTTTTTTATAATCTCTTTGGGATACAGACCTTGTAATGGTATTTATGGAAGAATGGGTAGACATAGTTTCATTGCCCTTTAGGTATAGTTCCAAATTACTCTTCAGAATGGTTGGATCAGTTCACAACTCTCTCAACAGTGCATTAGTGTCACTATTTTCCCACATCCTCTCCAAAATTTATCATTTTCCTTTTCTGTCATATTAGCCAATATAATATATGAGAGGTGGTGTAGTAGGAAGGCCGAATTTATGATCTCAAAAAGGATCATATAAATATCAGAATGGTTCGAAATTGATGGGTATACAGAATTCTCCAAGCAGAAGGCATCCAAAAATTTATTCAGGGCCCAGAGCAACAAATTAGCGAACCAACCTCCCCATTCCAGTATTGTGAACACAAGCCTCCAGGCCCAGTAGGCCCGCCTCACAAGAGTAGCCAGGAGGCCACAAAAAAATAAGATGGCATAAATCATATTCACCACTCGAACTCCTG
>JAQQSZ010020768.1:0-10068 GCA_028646595.1 Phalanger gymnotis
GGCTTTTATCAGAGACACTGGTTGCAAAAGTTTTTTTTTTTTTTCAGTTTTCTGCTTCCCTTCTAATGTTGGTTGTATTGGCTGTGTTTGTGCAAAAACTTTTCAATTTAATGTAATCAAAATTATCCATTTTGCATTTCATAATGTTCTCTGTCTCTTGTTTGGTCATAAATTCTTCTGTTCTCCATAAAGCTGACAGGCAAACTATTCCTTGCTCTCCTAATTTGCTTAATAGTGTCAGCCTATATATATGAATTATGGACCCATTTTGACTTTATCTTATACAGTGTAAAATGCTGGTCTATGCATAACTTCTGCTATACTGTTTTCCAATTTTCCCAGCAGTTTTTGTTAAATAGTGAGTCTTATCCCAGAAGCTGGAGTCTTTGGATTTATCAAATGGTAGATTACTATAGTCATTGACTACGGTGTGTTGTATACCTGACATATTCCACTGATTGACCACTGTATTTCTTAGCCAGTACCAAGTAGTTCTGATGATTCCTGCTTTATAATACAATTTGAGATCCAAAATAGCAAGGTCACCTTCCCCTGCATTTCTTTTCATTAATTCCTTTCATATTCTGGACCACTTGTTCTTCCAGATGGATTTTGTTATTATTTTTTTCTAATTCTATAAAATAATTTTGGTAGTTTAATTGGTATATGAATAACTAAATTAATTTAAGTAGAATTGTCATTTTTAATTGTATTAACTACCCATGAGCAACTGATTTTTTTTCCAATTATTTAGATTTGACTTTATTTGTGTGAAAAGTCTTTTATAATTGTGTTCCTATAGTTCCTACATTTGTCTCGGCAGGTAGACTCCCAAATATTTTATGTCTACAGTGACTTTAAATGGAATTTTCTATCTTTCTATCTCTTGCTGTTGCTGTTGGGCTTTGTTAGTAATATATAGAAATGCCAATGATTTATGTGGGTTTATTTTATATCCTGCAAATTTGCTAAAGTTGTTTATTATTTCAAGTAGTTTTTTTTTTACTTCATTCTCTAGGATTCTCTAAGTATACCATCATATCATCTGCAAAGAGTGATAGCCTTATTTCTTCTTTGCTTATTCTAATTCCTTCAATTTCTTTTTCTTCTCTTATTGCTAAAGCTAACATTTCTAAGACAATATTGAATATCAGTGGTGATAATGGATTTCCTTGTTTTACCCCTGATCTTATTGGAAATGCTTCTAGCTTATTGGGAGTTTTCACTTTGATTTCTCTTTCTGATGGTCATTGGTAGATTCTTTTCATTTCTGATCTATGCTCTAGATCTAAGATATCAAAGCAGTTTTCCTTGATCATTTCTTAAGATATTATTTCTAGGCCTTTTCTTTGATCATGGCTTTCAGATTCCTTGATCTATTTTCAAGGTTAGTTATTTTTCAGATGAGCTATTTCATATTTTCTTTTATTTTTTTCATTCTTTTGACTTTGATTGTTTCTTGATGTCTTATGGAGTCATTAGTTTCTACTTCCCCAATTCTAATTTTTAAGGAATTGTTTTTTTCAGAGAGCTTTTGTACCTCTTTTTCCATTTGACCAATTCTGCTTTTCAAGGAGTTCTTTTCTTCAGTGAGTTTTTGTAGCTCCTTTTCCATTTGCTTTCTTTTGCTTTTAAAGAGTTCTATTCTTCATTGAATTTTTTGCCTCTTTTACCATCAGGCCAATTTTTGTTTTTAAGGTATAATTTTTTGTGCCTTGAAAAAAACAAGCTGTTAATTCTCTTTTCATAATTTTATTGCATCATTCTCATTTCTTTTCCCAATTTTCTCTCTACCACTCATCTCTTTCTTTAACTTTTTAAGGAATTTTTGTTGGACTTGCATGCAATTGAGGCCTTTTTGTAACTGATTTCACATTGCTGCCTTTTTTAGCTTATATTTTAATCTTTTCTGCCACTATAGTAGCTTGTTATGGTTAAATTATTATTATCATTATTATTTTTGCTGTTGCAAATTTTTACAGCATATTTTTTGACTTTGAACTTAATGTTAAAATTGGGCTCTGCTCACCTGGGGGTGGGGAGGCATGATCTAAAGCTTCAGGCTTTTTGTGCTGCTGTTTTCAGAGGTAGTTCTGGGAGTCTGTAAGTTTTAGGTGTTTCCAAGGTGTTGTTATCCTGGGAGAGGTGTAATCATTGCTTTCCAGTCTGCGCTCTGGTCTTTACACAGGAAGAGCCCCTGGTCCCCTATTGACACAAGCACTAATGCTCTCTTTGTCTTGGAATTGTGACTAGGGCCCCTGCTCCTTTGTGTCTGACTACCAGCACTCCTTTCCACTCTGCAAGTGTGACTCAGAACTGTGTATAGGCAATAGAGTTGCCAGTCAGCACCATCTGTATCCAGTGCCAGCAAAGGGTCCTCTGTAATCTCTTTCTGAAGAATTGTCTAACCCCCTCACTGTCTCTGGACTGAGAGCTCCTGAAGTTTCTGCTGCTTTTGCTGCTGAGGCTGCTGTTGCCATCCAGTGTGTAGCTCCAGACAAACCTCCACCCTGGTGTCTACTTACTAAGTTACTCAGACTGGAAAAATATCTCGTCCTGATTTTTTGTTGGCTCTGTGGCTCCAAAATTTTAATTTGAAGAATCATTCTAAAGTTGTTTGGAGGGGAATATTGAGAGAGTTCAGCTGGGTGGCTGCCCCAATCTGCCATCTTGGTACTGCCCTTCCCCCCATATGAAGTATTTTATTGTCAAGCTTTAACATGTAAACATCCTAAGGTAGTCGTCTTTTGAGTAGGATCCAGTCCTTGAATCTTTATTCCAGTGGCATTTATTTAGTGCTTCAAATACTTCTTAGAAAATTGTTTTAGATAGAATTCAGTACATCTCCTTGGCAAAATGGCAGTCCTTATCAGTATTCATTTGCTCTTGTCTTTCTAAACAATCATTGAAACATTTGTCGTTTTATCATAAATGAATCATTTATCATTGAGACAAGTGCCTTTAAGGTACCTGACAAATCTTCTACCATGCTTACTTGCTTTATTGAGTTGTCACATTCCTGTCTTCCCTCATGAAGCTTTGGAGGGAAATAAGGCCAATTTTGTCCCTTGGCCCCTGGGCCTTCCCTTCCTGATTACCAGTTCTCCTTCATTCCCCCTCTCTCCCTGGGTAACACAGTGGCTTTAAGGCAACTAGAATGAGCAAACGCACAGGCTGTCACAAGCAGAGTGCTGTTTTTCCAATATTCTTTGAATCCCACAATCCTTTGGTTTTCCAGGCCAATCCCTGGGCAGAGTCCACTCACCTCAAAGCTACATGAGGGCAGGGGCCACAGAGTATTATTTTTATATTGAAAGGAAAAAAAGGGAAGAAGGCATGAATACATCTAATTTCTATTTCCTTGGACTTTATTAGTATTTAGATAGACTTCTTACCATGTTTTTAAGCATTCTTTTCCGGCCTCTGTATTTACATGATTTCATTATAAGTAGGGAGCTTGTCACAGAGGCCATTCCTTTGGCCCTTTCTCTAGCTCTGTTTCATTTCCCCCTATCTTCTGGGAAATGAGGTGGCTGAAGTTCATGAATACAAATAAGACGCACAAACAAGATGTGCATCAAAGAGGCTTGGCCATTTCCTGACCCTTCTCTAAGAAAGTTAATCAATCAGTCAGTCAGCAAAGATTTATTAAAGCTTTTATGCTTTATACAAATAAATATATTTATATAATATATAAATAAATATATTTAAATAAAGGTTTATGCTAAACTTTGGGGATATAGAAAAAGGAAAAAAAATGCTTACAATTTTCTCCCTCAAGGAGCTCAAGTTCTAACAGGAGAGACAACATGCAAATATCTATATAGATACAAGCTATATTAAGAATAGATGGAAAGTAGTTCCTGAGAGAAGGCACCAACAGTAGGTGGGATCAGGAGAAGCCTGCAAACACCTTGAAGCTTATTTGCATTAAGTCTAGAAGGTAACCAGGAAAGCTGGGAGGTAGAGGTTAGGAGGGAGAAATTTCAAGCATTGGGGCATGAAAAGGCATGAAGTCAGGCAATGGTTTGATGTGTGAGGAACAGGAAGTAGGAGTGTGCAGTCAGATCATAGAGTGTGTGAAGGAGTACAAGAAGACTGCATAAGTAGGAAGGAGCCAAATTATAAAGAGCTTTAAATGCCAAACAAAGAATTTTATGGTTGATCATGGAAGGAATTAGGAGCCATTGAAATTTATTGAGTGAAAAAAAAACAAAGGACCAGCACTATTTCTATATCTAACGTCATTGAAATCATGGATCCCTAAAGGTGCAAAACTATATTTTGTTTAGATATAAATAGGCATTGTCTTTGACAAGGTAAATAAAACTAATAAATAAGTCTGAGAAAAAGGAAATTTATGTGTGTGTGTATGTGTGTGTGTATGTGCGTGCGTGCGTGTGTGTGTGTGTGTGTGTGTGTGTGTGTGTGTGTGTAGGAGTGAGCTGACATGACCAGATCTGTGCTTTAGCTGAATGAAGGATAGACTGGAATGGGGAGAGAGACTTGAAGCAGGATATCTCATCCTGATTTTTTGTTGGCTCTGTTGCTCCAAAATTTTAATTTGAAGAATTATTCTAAAGTTGTTTGGAGGGGAATAGTGAGAGAATTCAGCTGGGTGGCTGCCCCACCCAGGGGCAGCTGGGTAAAATTAGAAATTAGAAAGCTATTGCAATAGTTCAGGTGAAAGATGGCGAAGGCTTGTACTAAGGTAGTGATATGTAAATGGAGAGACTGGATATATGAGAAGACTCATGATATGGTGAAGGCAACAGATTCTATATGTTGGGTGGGTTTGAGCAAAGAGAGGAGGATGCTACTAAGGTTGAGAACTTGGGTGACTGGTTGTTTGGTTGTTTGGTTTGGTTTGTAGTGCATTTAATATTAATAGAGAAGATGGGAGACTGGCAGGGGGTGGGGTGAGGGATGGAGATAATGAATTCTGCTTTAGACATGTTTGGTTTGAGATGCCTAGAAGAAATCCAATTAGAGATGTCCAAAAGTCATTTGGAGATATGAAACTGCAGTTTAGAAGAGATGTTAGAGGTATATATACACTGCCTCCCCAAAATCATCTGCATAGAGATGAGAATTGAATCGATGAGAGTAGAAGTTGGTGGATTACTTGAACTTGAAACTTGTGAACTGCATTTTGCTAAGCGTTTATCGGATGTCCCCATTGAGTCCTGCACTGATATGATGAGACCCTGGGAGCAGGGGACCAGGAAGTTGCCTAAAAGGGGGAGATCAACTCCAGGTCAGAAATGGAGTACAGCAAAGCTCCCATGTCAAGCTTTAGCTGGATTTGGCTTGTGAGTGGCTGATTCCAGGATGGTAGTGATAGGGAAACTCAATTGCAAAAAAATAAAAATAAAAACACATACACAAATAGATATAGTGCAGAACAGTGTAGAAGGGCCAGAAAAAATCATAGTCAAGTAAAACAGCTTTGAAAGTTAAATGTTGAATAATATATTATATATCTAAAAGAAGAAGAAGCTAGCTGCACATAATAGAGATACATTTTTATGTACAATCTTCTATGACATGAGGTAGACAAATAATGACGGATAGGCATAAATACAGAGACATAGATACAGACATGGAAATGTCTATTTTATTTTATATTTGTTTCATTTAGAACAAATAACAAAATCTGCCAAATTTAGAGTCGGGAAATTCAGTTTCAAATCTCTGCTCTATACCTTACCTGGGTGACCGTGAGAAATCACTTCACCTCTCTCCAGCTCTGGAAAAATGAAGCTGCTGGACTAGACAACTGTTAAAGTCTCATCTAGCTCTAAATCTATGATGTTTATTCTTACTTCTATTCTAGGGAATCTAAATGAAAGGATACCAACCTGTAGACTGTGAACCCCTGGAGAGCCCAGGAGTTTGTACAAGGGCATCACGACTCCATATTTAGAATCAAATGTTATAATCTTGTTTTTTATTTAGTTCAAACGAATCATGCAGAATGATAATATAAGGAGGAAACATACATGCTACAAATTGAAGACATAATATTATATATTGGTCATATAGGTATTGTTGATTTTCAAATGTGTAAATAGGTACTCACAACTAATAAAATTCAAATTCATTTAAACCCATTACTAGATTTAGAGTAGCTTTTTGTCATCCTTTTTCCTAATCTATGAATAATAATAATATGACAACTCTAATGCGAGGATACACTGACATCTTACACATTTAAAAAGGTTTCTCATACTTGAAGATAGCATCCCAAATTTCCTAGACTGAAGGTGTGATAGGGAAGGACATGTTTCCGATAGCTTGTTTTTTCTTAACAAGCTGTCAGACAAGTCATTACTTGGTGGTACATACGGTAGTGATGAGAAAGTTAAATTCACTTTTAGGGCTTAGTAAATGACTCTGGAAGAGAGAGCGAGGCTGACGACTGCGCGCCGCTTGGCCTTACTTAAACCCAGTCCACGAGAAAGTCAAGATGTCACCCTTGTGATGTTATTGATCCTCTTTGAACAACATCACGTTTAGTATAAAGAAACACTAAGTAGTGTCCTAGGTTCCTGAGTCAATAGCATTCCTAAAATTACAGTCCTGGACTTTCTCTCAGTAAGCTGGGGCCTCCATGGTGTCTCTTTTACTCATTCTGTTTCCAACTTAGAGGGCCTTTTAAGATGTAGCAGTTGGAGAACCTGGTTCCTCATACAGTGTCCACCAATCATCTTAAGGCAATCCAGACCTCCTGTTGCCCTATTTCTCACTCTAGGAAAAAAAAAAATGGGTGCTAATCAACAGTTCACACAAGTGTGAGTATCAAGAAGCACATTTTTAAAAAATTGTTAACAGCCCCCAAAAGAAAACTACCCTAGAGCTATTCAATCCTTACCATAAAACTATTACTACATAGCATTTGTGGCTTCTTTTCCAAATGAGGCCAATGGCCACTAGAGGCCCTCAGAGACCAGAGTTCTGAATGATTACTTCATTCTGTAGAGCAGTTGGTAGCATTCTTGGCCCAAGGACAAATGCGGGAATGATTAATCATCCTGAAAACGTTGTTACCAGTCATGGTCACTATTGAAACATTAAGCATTTTACAATGGGTTTGCTCTTTGGGCCTCATGTATGTATTGTGGTGTCTTGACCTATGCCATTGAAATCCCACATTAAGCCCCGAGGATAGGTGTTCACTTTCCCATCCTTTTGTGTGTGTGTTTGTGTGTGTGTGTGTGCGTTTTGTTTATCCATTTTGAGACCTCTTTCAGGTCTACCAATCTGTAGTTCTATTTCCTGTGGCACTGATAGCCCTTGTTGACAGGCAGCCACGGACTAGCAGTGTCTTCAGGAGTGGTCTTCGTGCCAGATACATACCTCTGGCCTGGGAAATCTCATGCTGCATTTTGATTCATTGTGTCAGCTAGGCCAATGAGATTGAGAGCTCTTTGTGAATTCTGACAAGAGAAATTTTGCAGAACAAGAGGAAACAGAATAGCCCAGATCCTTCCCACAACAAAAATAAAAGAATGAGGAAAAATTAGGAAATCTGGGGAGAAACAATAGTGGGTCACTGTTTCTTCCAGTCCAAGACCATGTAGTCATCCCATAGATAATTGACTAGTGGTGGGCTTGTACCTCTGACAATCTGACCACAAAGAGCAATCTCAGACTAAACCCAGGTTCAAGGGACCAGCAAGTGGGCCTAGAGTTCTGAGAGCAGCTGGTGGCACTATGGGTAGAGTGCTACACCTTGAGTTTAGGAAGACCAGAGTTCAAATCCAGCTTCAGACATGTACTAGCTGGGTAATCTTGGGCAACTCACCTAATCGTTGTTTCCTTCAGTTCCTCAAAATGGGGACAATAACGGTACCTACTTCCCAGACTTGTTGTAGAGGACCAAATGAAATAATATTTGCAAAACACGCTTAGCGTAGGCTCTGACACATAGTAGGTACCATGTAAATGTTCATTCTTCCCCTTAGCCCCTCCCCTGTTGCTCTGAACCTGAACAGTCTTCCAGCTAATTGTTAGGGGCTAGGGCCAACAACTGTCCACTAAAACTCCACCTGGAAAGCTGTTATTTTTTTCCCCTAGAACCACATCAGGGTCCAAAGTCTGCAAAGCCAGACCTGGAGGTCGGTTATCAACCCATGCCCTAGATCAGAGTGTTCAAGGCACTTGGAAAGTTTGCAGATTCCTGACGTGATCTACTTCTGAGATCTTTCAGGGACATAGCACTTAATATCAATGGGATACAGGGTCAGGACCCCAGATAATATAGACCAGGAAAAGCCCCCACACTCACTCCAAAAATACACAGAAGATGGCCTTGATGCAAAATCCCAATTTAGGTAGCAACAACATTAAAGGCTGTTATGGATTGAAGGATGATCAAGACACAATCCCAGAATCGTTTGAAAACATCTACAAAACCTCAAAGAAAAAGGCAAATAAGATCAGTCAGAATTCTTGGAAGAAATGAAGCAAAGAGGATTCTAGGTGATGCAGTAAATAGAGCACTGGCTCTGGAGTCGGGAGGACTTGAGTTCAAATCAGGCCTCAGGCACTGGACACTTACTAGTTGTGTGACCTTGGGCAAGTCACTTAACCCTGATTGCCTTGCCTCCCCTCTCCCCCCAAAAAGAATTGAAACAAGAATTTAAAAACAGTTTAAAAATTATATTTATTTACCAAAAAACCCATGGAAAACAGTTTAAAGAGATAATATTTAAATAATGGCTATCTGAAAGCCATTATTAAAAAAAAAAGAGCAAGGAAATAATTTTTCAAGAAATTATTAAAAAAGAAACCTACCTAGACCAATTGGAATCAGAGGGCAGGTAAAATGAAAATAGAAAGAATATACCAGGCACCTCCTGCAAACAGCCCCCCAAAAAAGAGTTCAAGTCAGGATTACATAAAATTTGGAATCTAAATAAAATTTAATTTTTTCCATACACAAAACAAATGCAACTAAAACTGCAGGAGAAAGTTGACTTAGGAAAAAAAGTCTTTGCAGCAAGTTTCCCTCATAAAGATCTAATTCCGAAGATACGTACGTTATAAATTGATGGAAATGTATAATCATAAGAACCATTCCCTAATTGATAAATGATCAAAGTATATTAAAAGGTAATTTTCAAAGGAAGAAACCCGAGCTATCTATAGCCATATAAAAATAATTCTCCGAAACACTAATAGTTAGAGAAATGGAACTCTGAGGTTCTACTTCTCACTCATAAGATAGAAAAAGATGATTAAAAAAGAAACATGGCAAATGTCGGAGGAACTATGGGAAACCAGGTACATTAATCCATTGTTGGAAGTGATGTGAATTAGTTCAGACATTTGGGAAAGAGATTTAGAACTATGTCCCCAAAGTCAGTAAACTATGCATACTCTTTAATCCAATAAAACCACTACTAGGCCTATCCCAAAGATACCAAGGAAAGAAGAAGCATACCTATATGTACAAAAATAATTATAGCAGCTCTTTTTGTAATGTCAAAAGACTAGATTCAAAGGGAGTACCCATGAAGTAGGTAATGGCTGAACACATTATGGCATATAAATATAATGGAATACTATATAACACAATACACATGACGAGATGAACAAATTCAGAGAGACTTTTGAAGATCTATATGGACTGATGCCGAGTGAATTATGCAGAACTAGGAGAATAATTTTTACAATATAGCTAGGTTGTGATTAGTGAAAATATTGAATTTCATAAAATGGTTATATGCATTTGCCTTTGAACTATTCAGTGTTCTAATTATTTCTAACATAATTTGTTCTAATTTAGTCATTTGCTCCAGCCCAGTGGAAATGAGCCATATAAATTCACACAATTTTACCACCTCATGGAATATTATTTATATATGCATTAAATGGGAACTAGTTGTAACAACATCATTGTAAAGTAAAGTCTAACAGCTTTCAAAGATTTAAGAACTCTGATTAATGCAATGATCAGCCACAATTCTATAGTATCAATAATGAAGCATGCTACTTACCTTTTGACACAGAAGTAATGAACTCAAGATGCCAAAAAGAGGCCTACATTTTTTTAAACATAGT
>JAQQSZ010020769.1:0-10067 GCA_028646595.1 Phalanger gymnotis
AGTTAGCCTTTCACAACATGAGTGTTGTGGAAGGGTTATACATAATGATACCCATGTGGCCCATGTTGAATTGCTTGACTTCTTAGGGAGGGTGGGTGGGAAGGGAAGAGGGGAGAGAATTTGGAACTCAGTTTTAAAAAATAGATGTTCAAAAATAAAAACAAAAAAGTTTTTGCATGCAACTAGAAAATAAGATACACAGGCAATGGGGCATAGAAATTTATCTTGCCCTACAAGAAAGAAAGGGAAAGGGGGATGAGAGGGGAGGGGGGTGAAAGAAGGGAGGGCTGACTGAGGAACAGGACAACCAGAATGTACGCCATTTTGGAGTGGGGGGGAGGGTAGAAATGGGGAGAAAATTTGTAATTCAAACTCCTGTGAAAATCAATGCTGAAAACTAAATATAATAAATAATTTTTTAAAAAGGCAGCGCTGAGATTTGGATGAGTTGAAGTAAAATTTACTCTGAACTAAAAAAAAAAAAGAAAGAAAGAAAGGAAGGTGCAATGCAATTTTTTCTTCCAGCGATGTGTCTATTTCTGAACAAACTAAGTGGTGATGCATTTTGAGATATATGTTTTTATTTACGCAATTATCGAGAATATGAAAAAAGGACAAACTGTTCTTTTGCACACTGCAGATATTTTTATGTTATTGATTCCCTTCCTTTATACCATCTCTTTTTTTTACCTCCTTCATCCAATGAGTCAACCCTTAGAACAAAGAATTTTGGGGTTTGCTTGTTTGTTTTTTTGAAGCAATTGGATTAAGTGACTTTCCCAGGGTTACGCAACTAGTAAGTGTCTGAAGCTGGATTTGCACTCAAGTCCTTCTGACTCCAGGGCCAGTGCTCTATTTACTGTGCCACTGAGCTGCTCTGAAAAATTTGTTTTAAGGGATAAAAAACCCAGTTCTACAAAACTAGCCAAAACATCACCTGACTCTGACAGTTTATATACTGTCTTATACTCAGGCCCCCTCTCCCACCTTTTCAATAATGGGAAGGAGGTACATTTTCTCATCTCTATTTTGAGGCTATTAAAATTACGGCAATGTCCTAATTAGTGAGAATAGTGACTCCCCTGAAGTTGCAATATTTTAATTATAATTTCAAGAAGTCAGAATTTAAATACATGTGACCACTCTAAGGGATTATTTCCTCTAATCAGGACCTGGTTATACACGATGTTCAATTTGGGCTATTTGTTCTTTTCATTTATTGCTAATTCAAAGGCAGAATGCATTCTCAAGATAGTGAAAGTCCACAGTTTTTCAGTGGAGAAAGCAAATTTTCTGTGAGTATTTTAGCCACTGAAAAAGAGAGTTGCCAATAAATGTCGACTGCTGCTCTGCTGCAGTAATGTCTGAGAAGATGCCTCTCATATCGTGCGTATCTCACAAGGTCTAAGGCATAAAGGATAGAGGGGGAACAAGCAGAGAAGCTGCAGCAGATAGGTTTGACATCACCCTGGCTAGCCGGGCAGAACTTTGGTGCTTTCTGGAAATGGGGGCCGGGGTAGCCACCTCCACTCTCTTTGGGAATGGAGACAGCCATGGCTGTAACTTTCCAGACCGTGGTGCACCAGAAAAGCTGGCACTCTGTGGAGCGCTCTGTCTCTGGAGAAGGATTGCAAGTGTGGGGAGATGGTGGAAGGGGGAACTTTGGCAGCCTGTTCCAAAGCGCTTTATGGGCCACTGTCGTGGATCGTTCTCTTTGGCAGTAACTTCGGACTCTGTCAGTTCTAGAGGCCAGTACTTCTAAGGGGATGAAGGCAGCAGGAATGAAACCTGATGGAAGAAAAGAGAAGAGAGAGATTGAGTTAGTTACAACTGATATCAGAAGAGCTGACTTCACCACAAAGTTACTTTTATGGGTGTTCTTTCCTCAATCTCCCTTCCCCCCTCCCTAAAAAAAAAGACAAGGGGAAGGTGGCAAATGTATCATTGATCAATCATGCAGTGGGGCTGAAGATAGCATTTATTAAGTGTCAGCCTAGATCTTTGCAGGGTGATGTTCTAAAAGGAAACCTGACTTAGGAGACAGGAGAACTGGGTTCTAATCTTGATTCACTTAACGGTGTGACCTTGGACAGGTCATTTTACCCTTGTAAGCATCAGTTTCATATTATGTAAAATTCAGCGATTGGACTTGGCAATCTCTGCAGTCTTTTCACATCTTGACATCCTTTTATACCCTCTCAGTGGCATATAAATTCCTTGAAGTGGGGACTCTTTCATTCTTCTGTCTTCTTAGCTCCAGGAAAAGTAACTAGCATACTGTAAGATATTAATAAATGCTTCCTGCATTGGGTTAACTTTTATTACCTGGAAGATCTTTATTACTGTGCATCTAGCTACATTTCATTTAAATACAATTAAGACAGCCTGAGAGATTTAGAGTTAGCAGGGACCTTAGAAACCATCTAATTTAACCCTCTCGTTTTATAAAGGAGGACACCATATCCCCAAGAGGTAAAGTGGCTCTTGCAAAATCAGGTAGGAATGAGGGGCAGAGTTGACATTTGAATTCAGGATCTCAGATTGAAAATTCAATATTCTTTCTACTCTACCTATTTCTTTCTTTCTCTCTCTCTCTCTCTCTCTCTCTCTCTCTCTCTCTCTCTCTTTCACTCTGTGTGTCTCTGTGTCTCTGTCTCTCTCTTCTGTCTCTGTCTCCCTATCTCTCTCTGTGCCTCTCTCTTCTGTCTCTGTCTCTCTCTGTGTCTCTGTGCCTCTGTCTCTGTCTCTTCTGTCTCTGTCTAGGCCTCCCTATCTCTCTCTGTGTCTCTGTCTCTCTCTCACACTCTTTCAGCACAATGGATAGAGAACTGGCATTGAGTAAAGAAGACAGATGCAAATCCCGCCTCAAATATATACTGAACTTTGTGATCCTGAGGAAGACACTTAAGCCTTCAGTGCCTAGAGCAAGTATTGACTTACATTTGTAGAGGAAGCATCCTTTTTCAGAGTTCTCTAAAACAATAGAATAAAGACAGAAAGAGAGAGAGAGAGAGAGAGAGAGAGAGAGAGAGAGAGAGAGAAGAAAGGAAGGAAGGAAAGAAGGAAGGAAGGAAGGAAGGAAGGAAGGAAGGAAGGAAGGAAGGAAGGAAGGAAGGAAGGAAGGAAGGAAGGAAGGAAGGAAGGAAGGAATGGAGGAAGGAATGAAGGAGAGAGGGAGGGAAAAAGTACAACTGATTTTTGTGGGCAATTGAAGCAGCTATCTTAATAGTATGGCAAAAGAAAAACAAACCCTACCTGCTTTGGGCTGAAATATCTGAACTCTTGCCTCATCTCTACATTGTGATTAGTGTTGGTTGCTTCTTCATTGTAGAGATCGTGTTACCTAGGGGATTCAGTAGTAGTTTTTGCCACCTGATCTGGCATAAGCTTACCTCCAGAGAGTTCAACTACACCAGGGAAAAGGGGAAAGCAGCTCTGCCCCATGGGATCCTGAGGTAACAAGGAGCACTTCTCCTTTCACCATGTATAGAATTACTCATTGGCTTAGCTATTCCATCATGCACTGCCTTTCATGTAGGGATACAAATCCATTTGCCTTTTTTTCTTAAGTCTCCCTTCTAAAAGCTGATCCTTTTACCTCTCCTCACCTCCAATATGGAGCCAGCCACCACTGCCAAAAAACTCTAAAATTTATGGTCTATCTATTTGAATGTTCTCTCTGTCGTTGCAGGTTGTGAGTTCCTCTGGGCCTGTATACAAGTTGCTAGGGTCAAACATTCACTGCCCAGTGGCCAGCTTTTGGTGAAGTGCCTCTGAATATAGCTAGGTTTACAGTACTTTGACAGATGGTTCCTTGCCAGGCCTATACTCAAAGCTTTGCCAGATGGATAAGACCTTTCAGAATTTGTACGTCTTTGGCAAAAGCTTCAAGAACCCAAGGTGACCTCCATGCCCCATTAGACAATAGTGCAGGTATTTATCAGAAGAATTTTTAGCAAGATGGCCAACAATTTCTCAAATCTGCCAAGAGTGATAGCACTGCATCACAGTGCTGTGGTAAGAGGGCTGTATGTGGAGTCATGGGACTTGACTTCAAATCTCAGCTCGATCATTTATTACCTCTGTGACCAGGGTAAGTAGCTTTAGCCTTCAATGTCCTCATTTCCAAAAGGAAGCTGGACAAAATGACCTCATAGTCCCTTCCAGCTCTAAATCTATGTTCCTCTGATCTATAATTTGGCCAGCGTAGGGATGTCTCTGCACGAACATCCCTCCACCAACACAGGTTGTATCCTGTCTACATGATTTAGTAGCTAAGCTCTCAATCAGGGGTTCTTAGCTGCTCTTGTGTGTCATGACCCTTTTGGTGTGATGAAAACCATGGAGCCCTTTTCAGAATCATAGGATTATAGAGGAAATCAATTATATTGAAATTAAGTTATCAACATTTTTTATAAAACTGGCTGACAGACTCCTGCTTAAGGACCCCTTTGCTAGAGAGGAATCTGAACGACACAGAGGTTGTGATATACTCAAGGATATATGGCCAAAATTTATCCCAGGCCACACTGAACCCTAGTTCTCCTGACTGTAAGACTGGTACTCTAGTCACTAAGCCATGATGCCTCAGTGACAGTAATGAAATAGAGAACTATAGAGCTGGAAGGGCCCTCAGAGGCCATCTCGTCCAACCCACTCCTTTTACAAATGAGTAATCTAAGACTAAGAAAACCCCAACTGGGGTCATGAAGAGTCAGACATGACCAAAATGAATCAATGACAAACTGAGACTCATGCATGATTTGCCCAAGTAGTAAACACAAGTAGCAAATAGGAGAACCCAGGACCTCTGGCATTAGAACCAGTGGGCTTTTCCTGATATTACCTCCCTGATGTGAGAAATTGTCTGAGTGTCTCAGGGGAACAAAACTATTTATAGAAATAGCTTGACTCTGACAAATGTTGATCTAAATTCTCCACTTACCTTTGACTGGGAATAGAAAAGGAGAAAAATCACAAGAAAGAGGTAGGTACAACCTGCTTGTTTTATCCCTTAGACTGAAGCATGACCTGAGAGTCTTAGCAGTTGTGACTTTGCTTCTGAGAAAAATGAGCCTCAGATTTCTGTTTTTGTCACTTTAAAAGAAAGTACAACCAGAAGCTTGGTTTCCAATAAAGCTATCCTTTTCCGTAGACATGACTATGGGCACTAATCTGAGCATTTCACATCTAATTAGGCAGAGATTGTACATGTAGGTGTATATTTTTAAAACCTCAGGAGGCCCTGATGGGGAATCTCTGTTTTGGGGTTGGCTCCATGGCTGATCTTTTTTTTTCCCTGAGAAGAAAAAGCCAGCACTGTAAATAGAACCCTGTTTCCATGGCACCTCGCAAACCGAGTAGTTGAGGTTTTTTTCTTTTTTTTTCATCACTCAAAAAGGTAATTACTTTATTTTTCCTTTTGCTTTATAATTTCAGGATTTATTGGTGCAGTGATGGCAGTTTCCACAGTCAAGGATATTCTTCTCTGTAATGACCAGCTCCCTCAGGGACCCTCCCTTTCCCCTTACCCTCTATCTCTCCAACTAGTCATTAGCCACGAGGAGGCCCCTTTGCCTCTGGGTCGTTCTTGCTAATTAAAAGCCCTAATCCATCCAAGAGCCCTGACCCTAGAGACACCAACAGACACCAGGACACAAATAACATTTGTCAAGAGCAGCTTCCACTTCTGAGCTCTGCAGACAATGGAAGGCGGCAGGAGCAGTTAGGTTTCAGACTTTGTGTGTTTCGTAGTCCAAAGTGGCAATGCCCCTCTGTGGTGCAGCCCGGAAGTGCAAGAGATACAAAGCCGCACAAAAGCAGCCCTGGTACTTCGGGACTTAGCAAGGCAGGGTTTTCCAAGAGGAAAATACAGCAAATAAAGGTTATGCTGTAGGGTCCTCAGAAGAGAGGAGATGCATGTGTGGTGTGTCGTAGGTGATTTGTGCGGCTCTGCTTGCCACCCCACCTCTCCCCAGTAGTGGTTATTCCGCTGGCCAGAATTGTCAAGGGCAGAAAGTGCTGGAGTGAAAAGTCAGGAAACCTTGGGCTCCAGTCTCACAAAAATGGGCAGAAAGGGAAGGCACTTTGCCTCTGAGCTTCAATTTCCTCCTGTGCAAAATGATGTTGATAATAATACCTATAGGAGCCACCTCACAGGGTAATTATGGGGGATCAAAAGAAATAACTCATGGAAAGGGCTTTGATGACCTTTAAGCATTCCCTAAATGTGAGTTGTCAGCACTTTGGTCTTCTGTACATGAAACCACCCTTTATATTACATATGCTATATGCATATCAGTCATCATATGATGTCATATTGTGCCATGTATCATGCCATTTCACATCATAACATGTGCTATGATAACATATTATGCTACTCTCCCAAATTCCATATGAACCGAGTCTAGCCTCCAAAGCAATTACTTTACTGATGTCTAGTTATGTGAAATACATAAAGCCTTTCAAAAATTTCCCAAAAAAGGGTTTTATTTTCCTGTGCCCTTGACCATACTGTGAATATTAAAGAACAGTTAAATATGCACATGGTAATTCTAGCCAACATTGTCATAGCAGCCCAAGGTTTGCAAAGGACTTTACATAAATTGTCTCATTTGATCCTCTCAACAAACCTGAAATTAGGTGCCATTATTATCCCCATTTTACAGATAAATAAACTGAGTAGTTAATAATAGCTAACATTTATATAGCTCTTAAAGGCTGTAGGATTAGTCCTGAGGAGTTGGGGATAAGGTATATCTGTCTAATGCTTTAGCTCATGAGACCTCAACAGTGTTCTTCTTTCCATGATTGCCAGGCTTAGTTTTTAGAGAGGGGTATTAATTGAGGCGGTCTAATAACAGGCGCTGGTGGAAAACATCCCCCCAAAAGTCTATGGCACATCCTACCATCAGCATATAAAGAGTCTACAGAAAAGTGGGCCCAAGCTTAGAAGCAAACAGGGAACTCACAGCCCTGAGTTTCCTGAGGTCCTTTTTTCATTTGGGGGCTGCTCAAAAATCCCCCTTAGAGAGAATATAGCTTCCTTTCTTGCAGATGGGTAAATCTGCCTTTCTACATCATATCTTATCTACTTTCAGCTTCCATTACTAACACTGCTACCAGCTGCTGCTGTCATGGAGGATGATACTCGATAGGACATCTAAAAACCCAAGATGCTTTTCAACTCTCAAGGTCCTTGTCCAGAAAAAGGAGAGGGCATATGAGGCCAAAGGCCAGGCCAAGGTGCCATTATCCCCATGCCCCAACAGTGGATCTTCAGGGGTCAGTCTGGAATTCATCCCTGTTCACCTGCTATGATCACTCTTCTGCCATACACTCAAATCAGTTTGGTTTTGAACTCGTCTTCTCTTTTTGAGATGATTCACAGACCAGAACCAATTTTCCTCTGGGAATCCAAACATTCTTACTCTCAACATAAGTATGTGACTGATTGGTTGAAACTTGTTTTTACTCATAAATGTGCCTTATCACTTAAGGTGGGATCCAGTGACTTGATTATTTTGTTTAATCAATCCCTACCCATACATATATACATATGTGAGTATGTGCACACATGTGTGTATAACAATGTATACTCACACATATGTATGCCCACACATATACATATATATATGCACACATGCGTGTCTCCTCAATTAAAATGTGAGCTGCTTCAGATCAAGAACTATTTTTGCCCCTGTATAAAGTCCCAGGCTTAGCGCACTATCTGGCTCATAGAGAATACTTAGTAAATGCTTATTGGTCTATTGGTTGTTAACGAACTGGTTGTTCTTTCCCCCTCTTCCCAAAAAGGATGTAAGTTCCTCACAAGCAAGAACTCTTCTGTTTGTGGTTTTTTTCCCCAGTGCTTACATAGGAAGTGGCTCATAGTAGGTGCTTAAGAAATGGAGATAGATAGATAGATAGATAGATAGATAGATAGATAGATAGATAGATAGATATGTATGTGTGTGTGTGTGTGTGTGTGTGTGTGTGTGAGAGAGAGAGAGAGAGAGAGAGAGAGAGAGACCTCCTCCATTAGAATGTAAGCTCTTGAAAGGCAGGTGATATTTTTGCTTTGTCTTTGAATCCTTGATCTTAGCACAGTTCCTGGCATATAGTAAGTTCTTGATAAATGCTCATGGATTATTTGATTGACTATTGACTGATCAATGGTTTCCCTTCCCCCAGTAAAATATAAGTTCCTTGAAGGCAGGGGCTTTTTCATTTCTGTCTTCATATACCTTGTCCCTAGTATACTTCCTGGCCCACAGTTAGTCGTTGCTTTTACATTTATTTGAATAATTACCAAGTCATGGATACATCGGATAAAGTGAAACAATGAGTTTGGCCATTCAGGAGTTTATTGGTGAAGACAGAAGGAAATCAGACAATTTAGGAAGAAAACCATTACATGTTCTTGAACTGATCGCAAAATGGTAGCTGTATGTATTTGGACCAATGCTCTGTCTACACTGCTGTGATTCTCGGAAGTATTTTGCTACATCCTAAAAGGCCAACGGGGTAATTCTCATGCTTCTCAGGAATTTCCTAGAGGATGAGTTTATTTGAAAGAGTCCTCTCATTCTCCTTTTGCAGTTTCTACTTAGTCTTGACACGGATAACTTTTCCCTGAATTTATATAAACTCGCCAAACAAATTTCTCACTTTGGATCCTAAGAAAATTAGCTATGCCTCCATGAAGTCTCCAGATGTTTCATTTGCATATGTATTTTAGTCCAAGACAATCTAAATGTTTAAAGTGGATTTGCACCTGAATTCTGCTGGAATTCCAGGGCAACAAGAGACCAGTGATTGAGCGGAACTGACACGCAATTCTGATGAGCCAGTTTTTTTCCCATTTGGGAACTGGAGATCAACAGAGCATTCTTAATGTATGGTCATATTTTCTTGGTGACAGTGATGAGATTTATTGGAAAGCATCTCACTTTTTAGATTTATTCAAAATATATAGTCAAAGGTTGTGATAGACCTTCAACTTTTCACTTCCAAGGTGCCTTCTGCCTCTAAATCTGAGACCCTTTGAAGTATACAAGGCAGAACAGCATGGTGGGGAGGTCACTAGATTTGAAGTCTAAGGGCCTGGGTTTGAGCTCCAGCTCTCTGTGTGGTCTTGGACGAATCACATACCATCTCGGGGCCTCATTTTTCTCAATGATGAGGTAGATGAACTGGATCTCTTAGACCTTTTCCTGCCCACCATCCAGATCCATTTTCTTCTTCCTGGATCTGTTACTTTCTGAACTTCTAAGGAGAAAGCTCCCTCTATCAGTTCAGACCAACACCTTCTCTTCTCCCTAATGCTTTAGGGCTTCCTGGAGAATTCAGATGCTAAGAGACTGACCCGGGGTCATATGGCCAGTATTTGGTAGAGACAGAACTTGGATTTAAATCTCCCTGAAATTAGGGCCAACTCCAGCGATGTGCTGAATCGAATTTGTGCTCGCTGTCCAGCTGAGTGTTAAATGTATATGGTGAGCATTTGTTGTTGTTTAGTCATTTTAATCGTGTCGAATTCTTTGTGACCCTATTTGGGGTTTTCCTGGGAGCGATTCGCTACTTCCTTCTTCAGCTCGTTTTACAGATGAGGAAACTGAAGCAAACAGCGTTAAGTTACTCACCCGGTGTCACATAGCTAGTAAGTGTCCAAAGCCAGATTCGAACTTAGTAAGAGGTGTCTTCCTTCAGGCCTGGCACTCTAGTGTGCTACCTAGCAGCCCTTAGCTGCTGTGTGAGCATTTACACCTCAGAAATCACAAATGTTGCAAATAAAGGCTTGATTTATCGTTTTGTTGACTGTCTAAACAGTGATTGCAAATATGGTAATAATGCCAATTAAATTTAAAAGTGTGCGGTGAATTTTCAGAGATCTAGTTGTTAAACATTTACCAGCACTCTCCCAGCCAACTCTATCCTCTATAGCAAAGATGTCAAACAGGTGCTCTCAGCCCCAACACTCTCAAGTGCCCCAGATTCAACAGAATTGGGAAATGTTTAACAAAATAAGCAAAAGTACAACACAATGTAGATAATGTTAATTTGTA
>JAQQSZ010020770.1:0-10067 GCA_028646595.1 Phalanger gymnotis
AAAAAAAAAAAAAGAAAAGATTCAGACTCAAATATAGGTTGGAAATCCCTTTGCACCTCTAAGATTCTGCATTGATATAAAAGCATAACCTACTTCCTGATCCAAATAGTAATTCACTGATTCAATTCAATAATTATATATTAAGTACCTATGGTGCTGGGCACTGAATAAAATATGTATATTAAGTACCTATCCTGTGCAAAGTTCTATGCAAGGTGAAGTATAAAGTTAAGAGAAGACACGGCAATTCAACATTTGTTCAGCACTTACTAATTACCTACTATGTGACTGGCATATACTAGGTGCTGGGCATACAAAGACAACATGAAACAATTCCTGCCCTCGAGGCACTTACATTCTTCTGATGGGAACAACATGAAGACACACAAATAAATTGCATGCAGTAAATATAAAACACTAATAACTGGGGAGGGGGAAGTGGGTCAGGAAACTAGAAGATGAGACCTAAGCCAGGCTTTGAAGAAAGATCAGGATTCTGTGGAAAGGTGAGGAAGGATAATGTTCCAGTAATGGGGGACAGCCTGTGTAAAGCACAGAAAACATGAGTTGGGATGTCTTGTACAAGATGCAGTAACTGGGCCTATTTTGCTTGAATACAGAGGGCATGAGGAGGAGAGTTTGTGATATGTCTACCAGATAGGTTGGAAAAAAAATGTGAAAGGCTTAAACGAGAGAGTGCATTTTATCCTAGAGGCAATAGGGAACAGTGATGCTTCTTGAGCAGAGGAGTGACATGGTCAGATCTATTCTTTAGAGATATGAAATTTTGACCCCTATATGGAGGATGGACTAGAAAGTAGAGGGAGTAGAGGCAATTGCAATAAATTATGTGAGAGATGAAATGGGACAGAATTATACTGGTGGCTATATTCATGGAGAGAAGGGACTGTTGAAGGAGGATTTGGAGGTAGATTTGGCATCTGATTGGATGCATGTGAGTTGGGGTGAGGGAGGAGGATGAGTTCATGGATCTTACAGTCTGGGATACTTTATATAATATTTTACCATATATAACATAGTTTCTCACTTCATATGATCCAAGAATATTAAAACTTGGGAGGGACTTCATGAATCATCTATCCAGAGACCATCATTTTATAGATGAAAAACAGAACTCTAAAGAGATATAATAATTAGTTTAAGGTCACATTAAGAGTAATTAAAAGTCCTAAGGTTTAGATCTGAAATTCATCAGATTCCATGTTTATCATGTTTCCCATGATACCACAACAACCCTTCCAACAGGCAATGCACTTGTTACTATTCCCAAATCATAAACAAGGAAACTGAATCTCAGAGAGCTTAAGCAACTTGTTCCAGGTCACATGACTAATAAGAACTATGCTCACTAATGATCATTACTTTTTGCAATCTTTGGTGGGAAATCAGATATCCTCTAGCACACTAAGTATGTTTAGCAGGCTGAATGTATTTTGGAGTCTAGTTTTAACATGTATTTTCAGTAGGAACCAAGAACCACTATTCTAGTTGCTTCTGGCAGAGAAATGAGCTGACCTCCTCAGGCCCATTTATTCTGTTGGTTTGAAATGGCAGATAAGCAGTACTAGCTTCAAATTGAGAAACTGTGTTATTACTGGATATAACTGGCTAATATCTTCACCTACGTTATTTACATAAGATATTCTTGTGTAATATTTTTGCTCTTTCTAGGAAATTGCCTCTGCTCCTGGAATTATATTTCCTAGTTCATGATATTATTTTTGTTCACATGTGGCTTATTTCTGGAAAATTGGAATAAATCTAAAAGATGGCTATTTGTGCCATTGATTTTAGAGCCCTAGTGACATTTAGACTTTTGCTACTTCATTGACATTTTAATAACTGCACCATATTAATAAACAATGAATTGTAATGTATTTAAAAAATAAATTGACTGATGCTATGAAGGCAGCCATTGCCAGCTGATTTGTTAGAATCAATGTTGGCCTCAAAAACCAAAACGGATTTTAGATACCACTGAAACTATGTGGTTACTTTAACTGAAGAAATCCCCAGCCCTTTTTTCATTATTCTATTCCCAATTGAAACATTAGTAAATGCTTAAATATGGGAGAGTTCATATAATCTGTATTCATAATTGTGTTTCAAATTCACTGAAGAGGGGAGATAGGTGTTCAAAAAGTATCAAAAATGAATGTAACCTTTCAATTGAATTTTTTGATCTATATTACTTTTAAGGAAAATTTAATCTGCAAATATTAAATTGAATGCCTCATCAAGATATGGCATAAGGACTGATTCTGATTAGTGACCTAGTACTGCACCGATGAGTGGAATCACATCGGATTTGTTGGAGAATAGAGTGTGTGCTAGTATGGTAGGTGGTTGAAGCAGAATGAATCTGTGGATCAGGAAAGTGTAGAGAGTTGATGACATAGGAATAAGAGTGTTTGATGGACATGAGTATTTATACTGATCTTAAAATATGAAAGCAGAGGTTGAAGTGGAGAGAAGATTATGATGCAAGTTCTGAACCCTTTAAAAAAGGAAAGACAAATGGCCTGAGGCTGGAGGAGACCAGCAACAAGAATCTGCACTGGATGAGTTAGTCAGAGTGAATATCCTAAGACTGATAATATTAAAGGAGAAGATCTGGAGTGCTAGTGGGTAGCAAAGAGTATGACAAGAACTTGTGCTGCCCCAGGGCCTGCATAGTTGAATGAGTCAGTGATGTGTCTTCTAGATAAAGACATGCTTCAATGAGCACAAAAAAATTGTACAATGTGATGAATGAAAGGAAAAAAAAATAATAATGGAATAGGGATTCCCAAGGGTACAACTGAAAGTGATGGTAGAGCAACAAGTAGAATTGGGGAAATAGCAAGATTGAGTGATGTGGGGATGAGATTACAGAGAAGAGGCATTTTCATTCTGGGGTGGGAGAAGTCTCAGGGCTCAAGATAGGTATCAGGAGGTAGAAATGCATTAGCCATTGGCATCAGTTGGGTGTGCTTTTACCTTTCGCGGCCCTGTTATGATGGATACCAACATTGATGCCATGTTCCTACTCTAAATATCATGGGGATGAGTTGGTATTAACAATTTAAGCTGTCTGTCTTCTGAGGGGTTGAAATGAATTCACACATGACACCATCTGAGTAATAGTGTATCAAGATGATGGAGGCAAAGTACAGTCAAGAGACATCTCTCATAGAGAACATGTAATCAGCTTGATATCAGGTTTGTTATTTGAGATCTTCATCCTTTCGTCATTCAAAGTAGACCTCAATCTCAGGAACTAGGCCTTTGGGACATTAGTCAAGGCAGAATATCTTATTCAAATTAAATAAATGTTTTCATTGTTAATGGAAAGAAAAACAGTTAAAAAATTAAAACTTTAAGCTGAACAATTAAGACCAAGCTTAACTTGAAGAAGAAATATGAAAATGTATATAGTCCTCTCTTCCTTAAAGAGAAGGGGAGATGTAGAATACTATATACACATAATGCTAAAGTTGGTTTCTGTGTTGATTGGTTTTGATAAAGTGGTTTTTTCTCTCTCTTCTTTTTCATTTTTGTTGTTGTTGTTGTTATAAGGGAATGGATCCCTGGGTGAGGGATGGCAAAAGATTATGAAAAAAAGTCTATATAAAGAAAATCAATAAAATTTGGAGAAAGTTTTAAAAAATCATCAGTTTTGCCTTGCACATTTCTTGTCTTCCTTAGTAACTTATTCTAGCCTCAAGGCTAAGGTAGATTTGGAAATATTGGGGCAGTGCTTGAGCTTGCTCAAATACAAAATGCTGACCATAAAAACTGTCCACTGGCATCATCAGAGCTTGTAACCTGAACTTTGATTAAAAAAAGTCACTTTCCTGTGTTAGATTTCCCAGTTTTGTTTTTCTTTTTTGTTATTGTGCTCCCTGCATTCCCCAATTTGGACCCACTATGACCCAGGTCCCTTCATTGTATCATACCTTTTCTCTGGGCAGGGACCATATCTTTGCTTTTCTTTCTATCCCAGTACCTGGCACATATCTGGTGCTTAATAAAATGCTTAATGATTAGACTTGTTGAGAAAGATTCTGGTAGCCAATCTTCTGATGATGACACTCTCCTCAATTAGCTATAATGTAATATTAGTCCTTGGACAACTGAGAAATTGTTCATCAGTAGATCCAAACTCAAACCCTTACCATCTTAGTGCCTCCGTTAGAATGTTTGTTATGCTGAAGTAGCCTTTGAACACTCCCAGGTCACCTCCATATCACAGTGAAACATCCAAAGTGTCCTTTGGATATGGAAAATTAGACTTAGTAGGCTTATATAAGCTAATCCTCTTCCGGTATTTACAGTCAAACAAATATATATGTAAGCTATGTCTCATCACTCTAAGGTCTGTGCTTCCAGATGCCAGGTTTAATCTTAGGGGACTACTCCAAAGATCATTTCCCTTTGGTCATTTTAGTTCCCACATAAAATTTCCTTCAGATGTATTGGAATATAAATCATGTTTAAAACTCCACAAATATGGTTAAATAGGTCCTCAGCTTCTATGTGAATCTGAACTCCTGCAGATCATCATCCAAACCTTATTCTACCTATCCTGCCACCTAATTTCTTATTTCCATCCCCCTAAATCCTTCCACTCCAAAATTCCATCCTAATTATATGTAGTCCTTCCATTTTGCCCTCTAGAATGTTTGTTCCATTAAGATTAAATATATTCTTCTCTCACTCCTTCTGTCTATTAGGTCTTACCAAAATCTGGTTTCCCCCATGACACAACCTCCATCGCCAACCATTCCAGTACTGGCTGCACCTTCACTCATTTCCCTCAGATCACACTGTTCAAGATACGGGGATTGGAATATTTCTTGTTCCCCATTACCATTTCCAGTTTTTCCTCCTTTCACTATCACTCAGTAACCTCCTTTCTTTTGAGATTCATAGTATTCATATCTACCACCTCATAACAAAAACAAAAACTTGTGGAACTGAACGTTGTAATCCAAAAATTAAAAAAAAAATCCTGGTAGCTATTGTCTACAGACATACACACCACTTTCATTCCTCATTACTTGGCTTACAATTTTTCTCTCTTCCTTCTTCTGCCCTCATACTAGGGATTTCAATAAACTTATTGATTCTCCCTCAAATACCTTAACTACTCAGTTTCTTGACCTACTCAGGGCTCATAAGCAACTCCTCCACCCCACCTCAGACATATACAACATTAGCCATATTCTTGATCTTGCCATTATCCAAAATTTGTACCACCTCCATATCCCTACTTTGTTTCATTTATTTTCAATCTCTCTCTTTCTACTGGCCCATTTTCTATTACCAACAAACATGCCCATGTTTCCCCTTTTCTGAAAAAACCCTCTCTTGATCCTTCCATCTTCAATTATAATCCTGTATGTCTTCCACTTTAATAGCTAAACTCTTTGAAAAGGCCATCTAAGACAGATACCTCCACTTTCTCTCCTATCACTCTTTTCCCTTCCAGTGTCAAACCTATAATTCTTTAAGATACGAATGGAAGAAGTACTTTAGGCTTATGAGATGTCTCCAACCCTTTCAAGGAGCTGCCAGTGGGCAAATCTATACTTTCTATAGGGCGATCATATGATCATAGGTTAGCGAAATTTAAGCTCTTTAGCCACCATTGAATCTAGCCCTTTCCTTTCCAGGATCCCTGAGGCCAGCATAGATTAAGTCGCTTTTCTAGGTCCCTTGTCTGAGGCAGGATTGAAACCTAGGTTATCTTGACTCCAAGTCCAATGTTCTAACCAGTATACTAGACTGCTTCTTAAATATAAATTCCCCCAAATAAATTCAGTGCCTTCAATCAGATGAGCTACTACTACCCCCATATAAATTGTCTTTGAGTAAAATTATTCTTTCCCTATAAAAGAGCCTGTTCCAAAATTGGATGAGGCATTTACATTTCCTGAAGAAACACCCAGCAGTATTCCCTTAAATGGACAGTTCATAGTATCCCAGAAAAGTTAGTAACAAAGCCCTCAGAAAAAGAAAATAAGAAAGGTGTTCCCTTCAGAGGGTGACCAAAGAAATAATAAGGTAACAAAAGCTTTGCTATTTTGCATATAATATTGTCATTCAATTTTCTCTCTTTTTCAATGTGGTCATTTCCTTCCTTTCTATGGTACAATTATTAATCCCTGAATTGTTAGCTCTTACCCTTTTCAAACTTAACCAAAAAGCTCAAGGGAAGCTGTCTTGGTTTTTTAAACATCACCAGCATCATTCACCAGGAAAAACTTACCATGGGAGCATCAGAGGAAGCTTAGCAATGTACATGGAGGGCTGGCCTAGAAGACCTGGATTCAAGTCTTACCTCTAACACATACTTCCTCTGTGGCCTTCACTGGTGGCAAAAAAGTCACTTAACCTCTCAAGGTTCTAGGTCACTCTCCAAGCGTATAATGTGCAGAGAAGGTGACAATTTGCATTGGTAAAGGGAGTTTCAATAGTTATCTAAAGGTTCCTATACCAATAAAAATACATGTCAAATCCTTAACATATTTCCAGTCAAGGATACCTTTCCTTTCTTCTTTTTTTATTATTTCTGGAGGGTGTTAGTATGATCAAGGAGTCTATTTCTGTCAGACTTGCCAAATTTATGAAATGCTTTCATTTGCCTGCTGATGCTTCATTGATGTGTCACCCTTTTATTAATGGATGGCTTTCTTTCATTTTAACTAATATCAAATGGACGAGCAGAGCAAACAGCATGATAGCCAGTGTTGAATAATAAAGCTGCTTAAGGGGCCCCATTCCAATAGAGATAAAGGCCTTCAAACGTATTGTAGATCTGGTTACTGCTACATTTCCCAGTTCAGGCAAGGAATTATGCTTCAAAGAAAGCTAGAGGTAAATGTCTTTAACCAAGATTGCAGCTTGTTTCAAATAATGATGGTGGTCAGAACCACCTGCCATTATACTGCCAGTTACTATTAAAGTATCAAAGCTGCATTTTAGCTACTTTGATGTGGGCTATAGCCCTAACTCTGGATGAATGACAATTAGTATAAGTGTTACAAATGGACCTAGAGGGTATAGAGTTGGAAGGGCATCTACTTTTCATCTGGAGATCAGACAGAACTTAATTTTAAGTGTTTCTTGATTGTGGAGATAATGTTCATAGTTCACTTCATTTCTCTTCAAATTCACCTCCTATACCATGCATTTGCTTATCTATATACATGGTATGTCCCCCATTAGAATGTCAGCCCCTTGAAGCTGGAGATAATTTTATTTTAAATTTCTGTTTCTAGCAGCAGTAAAGCAACATATCTTAGTTGGCAGAGAGTCAACCTTAGACTGTGGTGTGACCCTAGGGAAGTCGTTCAACCTCTCAATGTTCTAAACTCTAGGTTGAAGAGAAGGGAGTGAGTTGCATTAATAGAGACAGTTTTCTCATCCAAGAGTTCTCTATGCCAATGAAATCACAGGCCTACTACCTTTCTTATATTTAGCATGCCTAAAAGTATCTACTATAATAAACACTGAAGAAATGTTTTTGAATTCAATTCGAGTCCAGATTTGGGGTCATGGTATTGAAATGAAGGTGGAAAAGACGAGCCAAAGAAGCATTGTCAAAGATGAAATGACATGATTCAATCTAGGAGTCTATTCATTAAAATAATAACTACTACACCTTTTGGTATCCAATTCAACAAACATTTAATGGATATATATAGTGTTCAAGTTACTGTGCTAGGTGCTATGAAAAAAAGAAAGAACAAAATGTTTGCCTTTCTTTTACTGTTACCTTTTAAAAAATACATACTACATACATAATAATGTTGCAGATACTGGATGGAAATACAAAAATAGGTAAGACATGGCCCATGTGGTCTCTAAGGGTTTATTTAATTTGAAATTCATGCCTAGAGCCTAAGTTTAACTAATCCTCTCGTAATATCAACAGAAATAATTTCAACAAACATTTATTAAGCACTAGCTTTATGCAAAAACAATTGCCATATGCTGGAGAAAATACAAGATTTATCTAATACAGTTAATCATAATAACTAACACAATGTACCTTCATAGAACTTAATCTAGTAAAGAAGAATATGATCATTGTCATCATCATAACTAGCTATTATACAATGCTTTAAAGATTACAAAACGCTTTATATATGCTGTCTCATTTGATTCTCATAACAACCTTGTGATGAGCATACTGTAATTCCCCATTGTACAAGTGAGGAAACTGAGACTGAAAGAGTTTAAGTGACTTGCCTAAGGGTCACACAGAGAGTGACTGTCAGACAGAGTTTCCTGACTCCATTTCCTGCACTCTATCCACTGCCCCACATGCATTTCCTTTATATCCAAATAGCTCTTTATTCATAAGTAGCTCTATCTCCATCCCCTTCATCTGCAACCCATCATCTGGTAAATAATCATATCAGTCTATAAGCATTTATATGCCAGGCAGCAGACTAGACTGATGTTAATAAGTATTTCTGAACTTCACTGGTGAGACTGTTGAGTAGCAGGCAAACAATCTGTCACCATTCTGGTACCCAAAGACTTTCTAGACTGATGATAGCATCTTACAAGATCCTATCTTACGAGATCTTCACTCTACATCCATTAAAGAACCGAGAGTCATTATAGGTCATTGGAAAAGACATTAGGTAAAAATAAGTAATAAGTGTAATAGAAAAGTGAAATGTAATATGTTTTTTGAGGTCAAAGGAGGCAACAGCAACTACCAAATTGGAAGGGAGGAGGTGTCAAGTGCTATGGAATCCATCCTTTGGTTTGAAATAACACCTTCTTCAGGGAAGAGGAGGCATTTAAATTATGGGTAGGAATTCACCAGGAAAGATAATTCCAGGAAGAGTGAATGATATGCAAAGAGGCAAGAAGATAGGGGAAAATGGGATTGAGAGATGGCAAGAAGTCCTGTTTGGCCAGAAGATAGAATACATAAAAAGAATTAGTATAAAATAAGGTTGGAAAAGGAAACTCTTACCAGAGAGTAAAAAGACCATGAAAACCAGGCTAAAGAGTTTAAGTCCTTCATGGAATACTCCAGTAAGTGAGAAATCAATTCTTCTAATATAATTATTTTACTTCATCTACTGTTCTCCAAAACTTTAGCTGTCTGGCTTTATTCATTATCAGCTCTAAGTTGTCTTAACAACTTGGACATTTTTAAACTTTTAGATTTGCCAGCCCTTTAACTGACATCTTTATCTAGTAGTGGCCATCTACTTGAGTACAATGTTCTTAAATGAGATAATGGAGTAACAAAAATACATGAGGATATAATGTTCAATTGTTGCCTAGCAATAAATGTTTGCCTCTATACCTGCTGTGATATGTCCTTGGTCAGCAACCAGGTAATAGCTCAAAATAATTAGCAAATTTCCTAATTTTGCTGGGTTTTTGGCTGTTCTTTTTGCAAATTAGGATCATAGAATTTCAGAACTGAAAGGAACTGGGGGGCAGAGCCAAGATGGTGACTGGAAAGCAGGGACTAGCGTGAGCTCCCCACCAAGTCCCTCCAAAAACATATAAAAAATGGCTCTGAACCAATCCTAGAACGGCAGAACCCACAAAACAGCAGAGGGAAGCAGGGCTGCAGCCCAGGACAGCCTGGATGGTCTCTGGGTAAGGTCTATCCTGCATGGAGCTGGGAGTGGAGATGAGCAGAGCAGAGCCCAGTGTGGGTGGCACAGACCAACCAGACCAGGAGTTGGGCGGAGCGTGCCCTAGCGCCCTGAATCAGTGAGCTGTGGCAGTTACCAGACTTCTCAACCCACAAACACCAAAGACAACAAAGAAGGTTAGTGGGAAAAGCTTCTGGGGACAGGGAGTTTGTGGTTCCACCACAGCACCCAGGGCAGTGGAGGTGGCACAGCAACAGAACTACAGCTGCAGTTGCTTCTGGCCCCAGGCCCACCTGGTGGGAGGAATTAAGTGGTGGATCAGAGCAGGAATGCAGAGCCTGCTGAAGATCTAAGTCCAGTCCAGGTTGGGAGTTCTTGGGGAAGGAGTAGTGCTGGTGTGGCATCCCCCCAAGCTTGGAACATAGA
>JAQQSZ010020771.1:0-10067 GCA_028646595.1 Phalanger gymnotis
TTACTATTACATAATAATGTTAATGTTACACCTAATAGGGGTTTGGGCCTGGGGCTTAGCACTTAGCAAGATTCAATGACAAAAGCCAAACTCTTCAAGGGCACTTGTTGAACTAAGTGCTAAGGAGACAATTTTTTTGCCTTGTGACACACTTGCACAGAGAATCATTCATCTCATCATTAAGATGTTGAAACTACAACCTGAAACCACCATATACATTTTCACAATAGCCAAGATTTCAAATGAAAAATCTACTCTCATAGTAAATATCAGTATTATTATTCCTATTTGGTTATAACCAAATATACTTCCTTAAATGTTAACAATTCTCAAAATTTTTATCACATCAATTTTAAAGACCTAATTCATATGCACCAAAATCCAGATTAAAAATTATTTTAACATTATTTCTACCTCACAGTGGTCTTTCAAATTTTACAATTTGAGAGAATTTTAGAAATACAGTAATAAGACAAAAAATAAACTTCACATGACATCAGTTGCATTTTCAGATTATCACATATAAAAATTATTGATCTTATTACTTTTGGTATTTTAAAACTATTTCAAAGTTATCAGGTATGGAACAATCATGTTAAATTAGAAAGATAATAATAATGTTGTGTCTAACATATGCCAGTCATTGTGTTAAGCACTTTACAATCATGTGGTCTTCACAACATCCCTGGGAAGTGGGTTCCACTATTATCCCCTTACAGAAGTAAACAGAACTTTCTCAGGGTCATACAGTTAATGAATTTCTTAATGCCAATTTAACAATATCTTTTTATGCTTAATCCTGATAGGGAAAGCAGTCTCAGATGCTGTTCTTATTGCTTCGGGACAGATTTTTGACTTAAATAAAATAAAATCTGGATTTTTAATCGCTAATGATAAATATTTTAAAAAATTTTAAAGTCCAATACTCTTGGCCCTTTGCAAGGAATTATCCAAAAATTCATATATTCCCTTAAAAAGAAAGTTTTATAAACAGTTTGAAATTACCTGCCACCACAAGACCAGCTCAAAATGTGCTGAGCTGACACTTCAAGATCATGCTGCACTGCAGCTCCTGGTCCAGACAAAAAGAGATCTAAGGAATGTGATTTAGTGACAGGGTGTGGCTAGTTTCCTCAGGCATAAACCTCCAGAGCCTCCAATAATTAATTGAATATTACAAGGGAACATCTCAAGATTTTATGTAATTATCACAAATCACAATAACCAATAACTTTACCACAGCCAATATTTATGTAAGGTTAGATTTAATAAAGCCTTCCTACAGTTTTATTCTGAAAGGTGGATTGACATAATTCCTTCTAACCCTCTATAACTTTATTGGTTTCCAAATCAAACTACAAAATTTTCATTTTCAATACTTCTACACATTGCCCAGATATCAGAAATATTGGTGGGAAATGTGCAAGGACAGTTTTCTAGATTTAATTTAAACATAAATTATAAATTTTAACATTGGGATCTAATTAAACCTGAATTCAAACTCTCAGTCCTTTACTCTGGGCTGCCTACTCTAGATCTTTATCAGTTAACAGCTGCTTGCTAACTGATTCCACCTTCCACTAACTTCTAGTACAGTCTCTCCCTGCCTTTTTCTATTCCATTATGCCTTATCTAACTTTATTCTGGTATCCCTACTTGACCAGTGTTGCCCCCCCCCAAAAAAAGAATCTTAATCTTCCACTGAAAGCCTAAGGTGAAAGTTCTTTCCCAATGTTCTCTTTATCTAATTACAGATCTTAGAAATTTCTCACCACAATCCATGAAAAATTTCTCAAACGCATAGACAAGACATTGTACACAAAAAATTTAGAATTCAAATTCAGATCAGTCAATAACTCAGAGTTATAATTTTACTATGACTTTTTAGCCAATTTCAAAAGGATATCCTTACTGAGATCTCTGCCTCTCTCGGCACCATGGACATGCTGAGATAGTTCCACACCCTCCACTAAGAGACTACTTTTAGAGGGGTGATAACCTGAGTTATCTTTAACCCAAATTCCCTGGCACCCTTCTCTCCTTGTTGGCATCCAACCTTCCTGGACTGAGATCTTTTTATCCCTGTGGCTTCTCCCTTCTGTTCTCATAAGCCATCCTTCTACGGTTTGCTCACTTTTACCAGAACCCCTCTCTAACTTGTAGGATGCCTCGACCATCAAAGTGGTACTTAAACAGTCAATTTTCTCACTCTGACCTATGCATAGGGTCTTCTGGTTGCTGGGGATATATGTCTCTTATTATTTTACCCGCGTTCTTAGGGTCGCAGTAATCCCAAAAAATAGTTCTTGGAAGTTAGCAGTCTGAAGAGGGGAAACTCCTGCCTGAGGATATTCAGTCCGTTGGAAACCAACGGGCGCTTCCTGTTCTCCATAGTGGGGTTCCCCTTTTCTGATGCCAGATCCCGGACGAGCCCCCAAATTGTGAGAAATGTGCTTAGTCTAGAAAGGACAATGTTCCTTGTGAAGCTAGGAAAGTTCTCATTTTGTTTTAGCCAATTATTTTACATCCTAGTGAATGGTGCCCCCCAAATGGAGAGTATGCTTGCCCAGACAAATGCAAGGCTTTTAATGCTGTTCCCAGTTCGAATCCCATCCCCTCCCCTTGATCTTCACTGGTTAGGCACTTCCGGGTTCCTAAACGCCCCCACCCCCTCATTACAACCTTCTCCTTTCCACATTTCAATCCCCCCTCTTTCTCATCCTCGCACACTTTGTTCTTTATAAACGGAAATGCCAACATACTTTTAGTCTCCTCCTGGCTTGTCTGCATTAGGCAACATGAGAAAGGAATTTCCTCAATGGCTAAGAGATTTGACAAAAGCAGTGAGTCTGAAGACGGGAACCCAGGATATCCATGATAACAGTCCCATTATCTGTGCTCCCTCTGGCTTGATGGACCTCATCCTCACCCTTTGTGAATGAACCTGGCCTGGCAGATACAGGAAAAGGACTTTTGAGAACAAAGAAAAGGGGTCTGCCTTTCAGTTATGCGAATTATCAGCTGGCCAACGTCCCCTACTGCTCCCTACAAGCAATTTTGTCTCTGACATTAGCCACCAGTGTGAATCGTAATTTCTTTCGAAACAAAAGCAACGTGCCTGGCTTGGGGACCCACGGCCGTGAGGCCAAGGAAGGGCTCGAGGATGGCTTTCTCTTTAGGTGGATGCTAGGGAAGGGAGCTGGGCCCAACTCAGGCAGCCATCCAGGCCCATCTCCAGGCTCCCTCCTCCTGTGTCGGAACAAAGGGGTTCTGCCTGTCTCCTGGGGTCTGGGGGCTTAGTTCTGGGTTGGAAAGCTGTCTGCATTAGGTTTCTACACCCCACTCCTGGAAAAACGAGGGAAAGGGGCTACAGAGAGGGCTCACAAGATTACCCCTGTTCGCAGGCTCAGAGGCAGAGGTGGAGCCAGAGGCGGGGAGAGGGAGAGGGAAGATGCGTTCAGGTGCGCATTTAGGGTTAGGATTAGTGGGGGCAGGGCCGGAGGCTGGGAGAGGGACAGAATGCGCAGGCGTGGAGGTGGCGTGTGAGCGCCTGGGGTCTCATGGAAGTCGGGAAATTCGCAGGTAGTTATTATAACTTTGAATATGAGTGGGATGTTGTTTCAACAATCCAGCTAGCAGCTGTTGCAGGGGTGAAAAACCAACACAAGCCCAAAAGCAAGAATGCTGCCAACACTCTGCAAAAGCCCAGGTTATTTCGATCTGCTTTAGTAAGGAAAGCAACTGTTAAGGGGTTGACAAGCTTACTTTAATTGAGCATACAAATACCTTTCACTTAGTTCAGAGGAAAAAGCCAGCACCCTGAACTTTGGAGCAAATGCAAACAAAGTACAAACATTGACAGACAGACCTTGTCTGATTCAAATCCCAATACATAGTTACCAGAGTTTAACAACATTTCAGCATCCGGGTTTACAAGCTGGAGGGCTTCTTAGCTACAGCTGCCCAGAGTCTCAGCATCAGCACCACCACCAGTGAGAGCCCTATGCAAATGGCTCTGTCTTCTCTTCTTATAGTATTTCAGATGTCATCAAACGTCATCTGAATGACTAGAACTTAGGCTAATACAATTGGCTCTTGAGTTAGCACCTCCCCTTAGTACCCTGGGAGCTTCACACCCATAGGCTTAGCCCCAAATACAGGTTTGGGTCTGGGGCTTAGCACCTAGTGAGACTCAATGAAAAACACTGAATTACTGAAAGGAAACAAAAGCCAAGCTCTTCAAGGGCACTTGGTTGAACTGAGGGCTAAGAGCCCATTTTGCTTACCAACACAGATGTTTAGAGAAACCCTCTTTGTAGCGGCAAAGAACAGGAAATTTCAGGGATCCCTATCATTTGGGGAAAGACTGAATAGGTCGTGTGGTTGTGATAAGAATATTATTACTGTGCTATAAGAAATGTTGAGCTCAATGATCTTAGAAAGTCATGGAAAGACTTGTACAAAATTATAAAGAGTGAAGTGAGCAGAGCCAAAAGAACATACTATAGAGTAACAACTATGTTGTTTTAAGAATGGCTTTGAACAAATAACTCATTTTGACTATTATAAATGAGCAAATTAAAAATAAAAGATGTATAAAGAGAGATGTCATCTGCACCCAAAGAACTGATACACAGAAATATGCCTAGAATAATTTTACATATTTCTGCCTACTTGTGTCTAATGGTAGCCATCTCTAGGGTTGGGAGGCAGGAGGACAGGAAGAAATAAAGAAAGAAATTTCTGTGATAACTGTGTGGTATGATTGGAGGGAATGGCAAGTTGAACATAGTAGAAGTACAGTTTCCTGCAATCATCTATTTCACTGTATTGCTATGGAAATGTTCGTTTTCTTCTGAAAATTGAAAATAATTTTTAAAAAAAAGCTAAAACACAGTTCCTAATCCCAAGGAACTCATATTCTAGTGAAGGACATAAATGCAAATAATTTTGTACATATAAGATGTATTTATTATATACAATATTGGCATATATACAGATACATGTATGTACATACCCATATGTATATGCACATATTGTATAAATTTGGTTTGGGGCTTCACTTTCCTCTGATCCATAATTTCTCTACTTTGTTTGGTCTCTATGTCCTTTGGATTGAAGTAAATCTTCCTATCTGCAATCAAAGGGAATGTCTTCATTCTTTGGTGTGAAGGGTTTGGAGCATTTATCATATATTAGAGAGAGAAAAGTGTTGGTCTCCTGTGTCCAAGAAACAGGGTCCTCCTGCTGCCTGCTTTTTCCTGTAAAACATCTTTGCATTGTATGGTATGAAGCTGCAGGTTTCCTTGTTGCTCTTGAAGCTATCTCTTACCACTTCTAGGCAGCTTTAAATTAGGGTGGAAGAATCTCCAACATGTAACTAACCTCAGAGGTTATTTGGCCTAACCTCCACTTGGACATGAATTCTGTCTTCTACCTATCTGAAAGCTGCTCAGGAAGCTTTTCCTTACAAGCCTGCCCTCTCTGGGATGGATCTAGTATTTGGACTATTCTTTTTAACAAGCATCAGTTTGTAGTTCATGGCTTCCACTTGTCCATCATATAGCAAGTTGGTCCTTAATCTGCCTTCCTATTGCCCTCAAATTCCAGCATTGAAGGTGAGAAAGGAAGGGAAGGGAAGAAGCATTCATTTTCACCTACTATTTGCCAGGTACTGGGCCAAGGGCTTTCTTTACAATATTATGTCACTTCATCCTCATAATAACCTTCCAAATCAGGTGATATTATTTTCCCATTTGACAGTTGAGGAAACTGAGGCAAGCAGCGGTTAAGTGGTTTGTTCTGTGGCACACAACTAGCAGCTGTTTGAGGCTGGATTTAGATTCTGGCATGTCTCACACTAGGCCCAGGGCTCACTCCACAGCACCATCAGCTGCCTCTAATTTCTAGGGAATGGAAAGTACATTGAGTCCATCCTTCTATGAAGAAGGTGGGCCAAGATCAAATTTACCAACTCCTACCTGGTTCCCTGATCTTCTCCCCGACTGCTCCCCAAAGCTCAGAAAACCAGTGTTATCAGACTATCCTTCAGGAATCCTGGGAACCACCCTAGGGTCCTTGCTTACATGACCCTAGCATTGCCAGGAATAACAGACTGGCCAAGAAATAGAATTTGGACCAACTAGGGTGTATTGAGTTTGCCAGCAGGAGACTATCACCCGAAGAGGCAAAGACGCCCCAGATGAGCAGCACACAAGGTTTCTATAGGCTTCAAGGAGTGAGAAACAGGAGGGGGACAGTGCAAAAGCTGGCTCACCAAGGTCCCTGTTTCTGGGGCTTGAGGCTGGTCTTGCACAATAACCCTTTTTACCCAGTTTTGGGATTAGGAGTTTCTACCAGAATGGTACTTGTCTGGATGAGGAGGCAGAAGGTTTGGCTCTTTCTCAGAACAGGTTATATAAAAGGATAATGGGGCACATCCTGTTTTGGGTTCCTTGCACTACAAGCACTAATGGGTAAATACAGACTTCACAATATGTGAACATAATGCAGGGAATCTCAAAATGGAGCAGCTCTGTATCCATGCCCCTCTCCCTAAATTTCTTTGCTTGCTCATCCCTAACTGACTCCCCATGCCCAGGGCTTCCTGTTCCCAGAGAAGATGTGATCTCTTATTTTGAGCAAAGGGAAGCACCATGGATGTTGGAGCAAGAAGGCCTGAGGAGCCTCTGTCCAGGTGAGTGAGGTGAAAGGAGGTATATGAGAGCTACGATGATGAGGCTTCTGCATTACAGTGAAGCACATGCTAGATATGGGGCAGGAAGACCCAACTTGGAATTCTTTTTCAGATATTTCTCAATAGGGGTTTCCTGGGTCAGTCACAGAACTACTGAACCTCAGTTTTTCCATCTGTGAAACAAAGGATTTGGCCTCCTTGGCCTTTCATCTCTTTTCTAGGGATCAATCTATGATCCTAAAAAAAGTCATCGTTTGGGGGCATGAAATTCTCCTGGAAGTGCAAAAAAGGACGTTAGACTTTCCTATGTGAGCTCTTTCCTAGATTTTGTTCAAGTCAACAAACATCTAAGTGCCTACTACATTCCAGATCTTGTGCAAAGCCTCAAGCACATAAATCAATTCAAAGGACATCCCCTACTCCTGCAGAGCTCACAGTCTGGTGGGCAGAGAGCATGCCAGCAACTCTGTAGAAACCCACTCTGGACAGAATAAATACGAGCTGGTCAAGAGAGGGAAAAGTCTAAATTTTAGGAGGACTGGGAAAGGCTTATTGTGGGAAGTGAGCTCTAGGTAGGGCTTCAGGGAAGCCAGGGAGAGCACTCTAGGCAACAGAGGAGGCAAAGAAAACCTACGGAGTATGAAGGTGGGATGTCCTGTCCCCAGAACAGAATTGGGGCTGGGGGGAAGGGTGAAAGAAGACTGGAAGAGTAGATGAGGGGTGAGTGATGAAGTGCTTTAACTGCCTTAGAGAGGATTTAATATTTGATACTTCACCTGGTGAGGCACTGGAGGTTGTTGAGTAAGTGGTGACATGATCAGGTGAGATCTTTAGGAAGAGGAACTTGATGACTGGATGGAGGATTGACTGGACTGGGGAGAGTCGAGAAAGTTGGACTAACCAGCAGGCTCTGACATTATCTCAGGTATGAGGTGACTGGGGTCTGAACCAAGAAAGTGACAGTGTTGAGAGACAAAAGAATATATATGAAAGATGTCTCAAAGGTGGAATCAACAGGACTTTGCAACAGATTGAACATGGGCATCAGGAGTATGAATGTGTGAGAGTTGATGAGGAGTGTAGGACATTGCATTTCTGAGCCTGGACTGTTGGGAAGATGCTTTGGATAGCATTAGGAATGTAAGAAGATGGGAAGGTTGGGGGAAAGAGAATGGTTTCCTTTTGGATGTGGTAGAAGTAGAACCAGGATGGAGTAACATCACTAAAATCTAGAGAAGAGAATATCAAGGAAAGAGGGAGACTGACAGTGTCGAAGTCTTTAGAGAAATCTGGAAGTATTAGGATTAAGAAATGGCCAATGAATTTTAGCAATTTTGAAATTATTGGGAATTTTCAAGAGATGTGTTTCAGTCAAACAATGAAACTGGGAGCTAGACTGCAGAGAGTTTCTCTTTTTCTTTTGACTATATAAATACCCAAATTAACTGTAAAGTAGAAATGAAGAAAGATTCTATCTGCATACAGAGAAAGAACTGATAAATATGTCTACAATAATTTTACATAGATGTACCTATTTGTGTCCAATGGTGGCCATATCTTGGGCAATGTGGCAGAGAAGGAAAGAAGAAAAAGAAAAGAAAGGAAAAAGAAAAAGAAAAAAGAGTTACAAAGAAATCCAGGGAAAGGAATTGGAGACACCAAATGGAAATGGCCCTCTCTACCAGTTTAGCCTTAAAATGGAGGAAAGATACTAAACACCATCTCTGAGAGTATTTTAAGGATTAGTGAGTAATGATTTTATTTGAGGCAATAGGAAAAGTCATTCGTGTGGGACAGAGTGAAAATTGGTGAAAAAGGGACATACTAGAGAAATATCCCGAGGTAGATGAGGGGGTAGAGTGAGATCATTTGCATGTGTAAAGGGATTTTCTTTAGCAAGTAGAAGAAAAATATTTCCATGTGATATGGGGGTCAAAAAGAAGAAAACACCCAATTTATGTGAGATGAGGATAAGAAAGTCCTTGATAAATATCCAGGTTTTTTTTTTCCTGGTGGTGAGGGGGCAGGGGTGGGGGGTGGTGGTGGTGAAAGCAAGCCATGATGGAAGGTTGGGGATGAATGAATGTTGCAACAATTTGGCTAGCAGCTGCTGTAAGGGCATAAGACCTGCCAACAACCAGCACACAGAAAGCTGCCAACACAGGTTCTTTTGATCTGCTTTACTAAGGAAAGTGACATTAAGGGGTTAACAATCTTATTTCAATCCAACATACAAATATCATTCACTTAGTTCAGGGGAAATATCCAGCACCCTGAACTTCAGGACAAATACAAACAAATTACAAACATCAACAGACAGACTTTGCCTGATTCAAATATCCATGCAAAGTTACCAGGGTTTAACAAAGTCCCAACATCTGGGTTTATGAGCTGGAAGGCTCTTAACTACAGCTGACCAGAGTCTACACATCAGCACTCCACCAAGAGTGAGATCCCCCACAAATACTTCTGTTCTCTCTTTTTATACACTTTTTAGTCATCATCAAATGTCATCTGAGTGACCAGAACTTAGGCTCCTACTATTGGCTCTGGTCTTAGGACCCTGAGGGCTTCATGCCCACTTAGGCTTAGCACCTAGTAGATAGGAGTTTGGGCCTGGGGCTTTGCATCTAGTAAGGCTCAATCAAAGACACTTAATTTATCTTTCTAAAACAGTAAAAAAAAAAAAAAAGTCCCATTTGGAAGAGCTGCTGTGGTGAGTGGCACAGGGAGTCAGGAAGATGGCAAGAGATTGCCTTGCTCCAGTGAGGGCCCAGCTGAGATTATGTATCCTAAATTGGTAGTAGATCTGGCAGCCTGATTTCTTCTCTCTCCATTCAGCAGTACACGAAGAGAAGAGAAGCCTTACTTGGGAGTCTTCCAAGACTAAACTTCGCATAAATCATCAACCCAAGTCTCTTTCCTAATCTCTAAGGCTAATCTCTGTCTCCATCCTTCAAGAACCATTGGCCAGGTTCATGTAGGTGACCACCACATCATTTTAGGGATCTGGGAGTTAGAGACCCACAGGTGTCCCATAGCATGAGACCCTTCAGGCGCCTAGAAAGAAGCCTCTGTGATCTTCAATATTGGTTCTGGTCCAGTTCCATCAGGGTTAGAACCTGATAAAGGTGACTTCTTAGAGGTGATTAAGTACAAGAAAGGGAGGTAAATGTAGTAGGAAGGCCGAATTTATGATCTCAAAAAGGATCATATAAATATCAGAATGGTTCGAAATCGATGGGTATACAGAATTCTCCAAGCAGAAGGCATCCAAAAATTTATTCAGGGCCCAGAGCAACAAATTAGCGAACCAACCTCCCCATTCCAGTATTGTGAACACAAGCCTCCAGGCCCAGTAGGCCCGCCT
>JAQQSZ010020772.1:0-10067 GCA_028646595.1 Phalanger gymnotis
CAGATTCACTTTTTTATAGGAATCCAACAGAACTTGTGAGAGAGCTCCGGCAAGACGCTGTTTTCATGTGGCCATCTTGGCTCCCCGGAAATGTTTTCTGAATGAGTATTCTTATTATCACCTCACCCATTTACTCTGCCTTGATGGAGTTCAGATAGAAATGGCCCAAGGAAAAGTCCCTCTCCTGCTATGCCTTTGTATTTGCTGTTCTAGGGACTGTTTCACAGGTGGAACAAGTGGTCACTTTTCCCAACTGAACAAAATGACTAGGTGATAGATATGTAATAAATATTGATTGATTGAGTTAGCTAGGTGCCATAATGGCTAGAGCACCAGAACTGGAGGAGGCCCTCCTGATTTCAAATCCTGCCTCAGACATTTACTGTCTGTAACACCCTGGGTAAGTCATTCAACCTTTGGCTGCCTCAGTTTCCTTATCTGTAAATGGTGATAATAATAGTGTCTATTTCCCAGGATTATCATGCCAATCAAATGAGATAATATTTGTAAAGGGCTTTGGAAAACTGAAAGCATGCTATATCCTGGTGGTGATGATGAGGGTGAAAGTTTAGCCTCTGTAGGCTCACTGAAAGCATCCTTGGCACAATGGTAGTAGTAGGCAGAGTGACAGAGAGGTCATGGACCTCTTCCTTTGCTCACGGGGTTTTAATTTGTTCCACAAATTAGATCTCTCTATTCCCAACAAGTTTCATTCAGTGTCATTTGGAGATGATTGCCTCAATCTCTTTGTTTTGTTGCTGCCGCTGTTACTGGTGTGATGGGGGCAGTGCTGACTGTTTCAGCCACTGTTGCTGCTGTTTTGTGACTGTTACACATGTTGTTGCTCTTGTTACAGTTGTTACAGAAGTTGCTGCTGCTTCTGGGGTTATTGGTACTTTAGTTGCTGTCATTCTTGTTGTTCTAGAGGATGCTGCTGCTGTTGTTCCTGCTGCTGCTGGACAGGGATTGATGGTCCCATTGGTGTTGGTCTTGCTCCTGTTCCAGGGGATCCTGCTGTCACCATTTCTGGGCTGCAGTTGATGGTACCATTGGTGTTGGTCTTGCTGTTTGTGTTTCTCCCATTATTGTCTTTTGTGCTGCTACCATTGTCATTGCTGGCACGACTCTTGCTGTTTCCATTGCTACTGCTGCTGCTACGTAATTTTTGCTGCTGCCTGTCATTTTGTTGGTTGCCTAGACAGCTCTAGTGCCAGACAGGGAGTACCCCTGATTATCCCAGAGCAAACCTAGTTCAGTTCAGAGAGCTCTCTCCTCAGGACAGCGTCAAGGGTGCTTGAACCATAATGAACATGTCACTGAAGGAGGGGTGTCCCTTCTCCCTTCCTGCTTCTCCAATCAGCAGGTTGTGGAAACAAGGCACTCTATCCACAGTACTACCTATGATAGACCAGTTGCATTATTTGCTGTGGGCCAAGTCATAACCAGGAAAGAACATTTTTTATTTGATTGCTGTTTCCTTGTCCCCCCACAAGAGGCTAAATTCTAAATTACAGACCAATTTACATTCCAAGAGAATTGGATTGTGGTCCCTAGATCCTGGATCTCCCATTTGTCCACCCCCACCTCTGCCCATGGAGGATTAATGGGAGCCCATTTGCAAGGACTACCCAGCATGGACAGATATGCATAGGTTGAGATCTTTCACCAAAGGGAATACACACATAGATGATGTCACATATCAGTTGGCAAATTGGAGAATTGAAAGAATAAGACAAGAAAAAGAGGTTAGACATACCAGGACCAATCACCAGTGCTGATATTCCAGAACATGGCTCTTCCATGGCATCATGTACTCTCAACCTGAGCATGGTACCCTAGGACCCAGAACTCCAGATTCCTTGTGTAGGTAGGGAAGGCTGACTTTGTTCCTAGGGAAATTATTTATTTGTATATTCAGCTGGTAGACAATAGTGTTTTAATTGTGATTGACACTGTTTTATTCTGTCACATGAGTGTGCTATCTGCCATGGCATTTCCATTTATTCTCACATCCAACAGGTGCCAGGACATTTGTGGTAGAGGTGTGATTAGGCCCCTAGATTTAGATCTGGGAGGGATCTTGGAGGAACTCTAATACAAGTCCTTCCTTTATTTTCCAGATGTGGAACCTGGGACCTAGAAGAGTGAAAGAAGTTGCCCAAAGCCAGACAAGTAGCAGGCAGGAGAGCAGAATGCAAATTCAGGCTAGCTGACTCCAAATCAAGGGCTGTTTCCACATTCCAAATGGAAGTTAGCTGCTGCAGCTCTTGATCCACATCTGCCTGAAACTCCTCGACCATTTTTCGAATATTGATACAATTAATGGTCCTCAGGATGTCATCTTTCCCTTTCCCGACTCGCTGTTTTCATCCTTCCACAATCCAGTCTTTTGTCAAGATACATTCTTCATTCTTTGCTGATACAGATCATGGCTCCTTAGGGTGTAAGACGTCATCTTCATGCATTACCTTGGCCTGGATTCATTGCCAGGTGGCCAACTTCTTGGCAAAGAGCTGTAGCAAACAGTGGAGCTGATCCCGAGACAGGGCAGCACAGCCTGATGCTACCTCTATAAGCCAAACCTTTCCAGTTTGGAAGGCCATGCCCGAGCTTATGCCCTGTGGACATCATAGTCATCTTCCCTTCGCAAAATGGCTGGAGATGGCCCCTCTAGGGAGAAAATTTGCTTATGTATAAAGCAAAAAAAAAGCCCTCTGTGGAAATGGATGTAGAGCATGCTGGGGAACTTGGTCCCGACTCTTCCCAGGAGCAGGCTGAGAATCCAGAGTTCAACTGCTCAAACCCCTCAGCGCTTTACAACTAACTTTCAGGAATTTGGGGGTGTCTCTTCTCATGCTATAGTCATAAATATCTTTATCCCCCTACCAATGTGTGGCTGTGGATATAACATCATTCAGCCGGACCAAAGTACCTTTTAGGAAGGGGCTTTTATTAAGGTAATAATAATGTAGTGTATTAGTTATTAGGATTAAAACATCTGGTACAAAAGCATCCCTCTAAAGTTGATCACACTCTCCCACCTGTTCATACAGGAGAAAATGGGCTCAAGCTTAGAAGGCCCGTGTGGCAAAGGGGTAACTTCCCACCCCTCGTGGTCTCTGCCTGGGGCCTTCCAGATGTTCCCGTGTGGGATGGTAGAGTATTCTGCAGGACATTTTGTACAGTCCTGAAAATGATCTTCCATATAGTTTGTCCTCGGCTCCCAATGCAGCCACTACCCCTTCCCCCTTTCAGGGATTCTGCTAAAATGCTGTGAGCCAATCCAACAGACATCCTCTAAGTTGGAAAATTCTTCCTCTGACCAGGCAGGGTGAGGGAGTAGAAGAGGAAGGCAGACAAGGCCACATTTTAGGAGATTTTCTCCCTTTACTCTGGTGTGAATCCTTTTCAGAGGTGGCTATCTCTACTACCAGATGTTCACCCAACTTCCAACATATGTTGGACCAAATAGACTTGATGGTTTCTACAGGATGCCTAGGTTGTGAGCAGGTTCCTCCTACCAATCCAAATGCTCTCCCTGTGCAATGTGATTTTCAGCTCCCCCAATGGCTCATCAGAGCCATTTTGACACTCAGTTGAAACGCCTTTGATTGATTTGACTTAAGGTATAAGAGCATAGCCTTTTAACACTTACTTTAGGTCAGAGGGCTAATCTGATTAATTCACTCAACCCCCACCCCCCCACACACACACCACATACCCACGTAGCATAAGAAGAGAATGAAATGAAATTGCCTTTTATTAGCTGAAGCTTATACACTACAATTGTCATTGCATGACATACCATTTTCCTCCTTAGATGAGTTGCTGAAGGTGGGGGGGGGGGAAGAGCAGCTCATTAGGATTCAGCCAGACTGAGACATATTGAATCCCAACAAGAGCAGTTCAGTCAGGTCTGTTCTTATTCTTCCCCCAGCCCTGGCAAGTGCTTGGTTCTTACAGCTGTTCCATTTCACCTCTTTCCTTTATTCTTTTCCATTTCTGGGCATCATTAGGAGTTACCACATCCATTTCCTACCAATTTCTGCCATGTATGAAGAATACTATACACGAGTAGGTTGCATTACATTAGCAATGGTAAAAACACATGGAGCAAAATGCTTTTGTTAAGACACTGGCATTTTTGACAATTTCTGGGGTGCAACAGTAGTGGCCTCTGAGTCCAAATAGGTCTCCTTAGATACAGAAAAGTCTTGAAAAGTAGAAGTTTCATCTGGTTTCTTCTTCAGCCACTAAGAAGTTGATGACTTTAGGGAAAGGGTTTTGCCTGAGTTCTTGACAGCACATCTTAGGACTAATAATGAATGCCACTGTCTGAAAAGACATTCATTGGGAAGATGATGTACTTACCCATTGTCTCCTTCTTCAAATCTATTCTAAACTCTCCATACACCCATATCCAAAGAACTTTTTGCTAGAGTTGAGAGAAAACTAAAGGCACAATTGCTAGGTATCAGGTGGCCTCCATAAGTTTTAACCATCTGTATGGTCCTCCCAAGGGAAAAAAAAATTATTTAATAAGGAATAAAATTAGACAAATAGATAGAGTTTATTTGTCATAGAAGCATGACCTCATTGTTATGGACCCTCCCTTGAAGCAGATCATGACCATCTCAGCCTGTGTGACTCCTGCCTGTGTTTTTCCTTAAATCTTCCAGGGAACATCTGCAAAAAACCTGGGAATCTAGAGATTCTGTTGGGGGATTGGCCAAGGTGGGAACTCTATCTCTTAATACAGATGCTCCACTCTCCTTCCTTTAATATATAAGTCCAAGGGACTTGGCTGAGGGACATGGAGACAAAATGACCTACTGAGGTCATTCACTAAGAATAACATCAAGAGGCTTCTATGTGCAAGGGCCTGTGTTAGGACCTGGAGATACAAAGGAAAAATGAAGTCACATCTTGCTGATTCCCAAAGCAGACTTCTGCCCATTATTCCACATTGCCTTTAAGTAGAAAATGCACCTGTACAAATAGGTTATGTAGAATGATTGTACTTTTTCTGAACTAAGAATAGTTGGCATTATATTTGAACTAAAACCTGAGTAGTCACCTAAAGGTAATGAGACATTCCAAAGACGACATACTTGAGGTCTGAAAGTTTTCAGTAACATAGATGTTCTGGGAACAAAGGTTCCAATGGAAAATCTGAGCTGACATGAGGCACTTGTTTGCCACAAGGCAAAAGGCAACTAGCTGAAGTTACAAATTATTGTTTAACGATGTTACTATATTTTCAAATGCAATTCCCCCGATCACCTGGTGCCCCTTAAAAATCTGAGGGTCACACTGCCACACTTAGCCATTAGAGGCCCACAATTGAGTGTCTGTCACCCAGGGAAACAAGACTGGTTGGATAAAAGTTACCTCTTACTACAGTGGGGGAAAAGATGGTACCTGGATAGTGTATCTGATACTCATGCTGCACTGGGATTGGATCATCGACATAGGACTAGATGGATCCTTTGAGTTCATCTTGTGCAACCCAATTATTTCTTAACCCTAAGATCATAAACCTAAATCAAGACCGTCCAAAGCCTTCATTTTATGCATGAAGAAACCTGGCACTAAGCAGGTTATGTAACTTGCCCAAAATCACCCAAAAATCACTAGTGGAAAGATTTGAACTTAAATCATTTAGCTCCAAATCCAACACCCTTTCCATGGTTCCATACTTGTAAGACCTTCCAAGAACAAATAGATTTTATTCAGACACTCAATTAGCATAGATCTGGAGACTTTGATGACTGCCAGGAACTTAACAGGGAGATTTAATTATGTGCTAATAGAACCTTAAAGAAAGTTGGATCTTAAGGCCTTCTCCAGTTGTCAAATGGATGTTGCTGGGAATGTGGGAAATGGCCTGTCCATTTCGCCTCATTCAGTTGTGAAGCTACTACAAAGCCATCTAGCAATTCAGCTCTGAGGCACTGTCCCTTGACGTTTTGTTATGGCCAAACTACCCAATTTGTTGCTCATTAAAAGCTCTAGTACAGTTTTGAGATTCATCGAGCTTCTAGTGTACCCAATGCTATTTTGAAATTCTTTGAGATTATTTTTTGTCAATAAAGAAATGAGACATATGCTTCAGTGAGTCCCCCAATTTGTGAGAAAGAATTGACCTCCTCTTCTTCCCTGCTCTCTTTTCTTGCTATCACAAAGCATGGCCCCGCCCCTCCCACCGCGGAACATCCCAAAATGTGAAGACAAGGTCTCCTTCGTCCAGATGGCTTTATTTGTGTTCCGCTGGCACGGTTATAGTCATACAGTAACCAACATAAATTTTTAGTTTTATTATCACCTCTAAAAAGAGACAGAAATGTGAAAATTGAAGCCAGAAGGTTTGTATCACAGGATTAATTAGGCAGGGCCAAGTGGGGTCTCACTCCTCCTGGCAGTGAGTGCCTCAAGAAGGTGCCTGACTCCAATTACGGAGCACACAAAGCAATTAAAAACCCTGTTTCTTTTTCCTGAGGTGTTACTTGTTACTTGATAAATCTCTTTTTTAAAATTCTCTGGAGACCTGAACTGGCTGGAGGTGCAATCTATGACGGGAGATATTCATGAAAGATTGATTCAGTCCTACCCTAAGTGCAATAGGTTGAAAGTAACCTAGAAAGGAATGAACCATGCAGGGCTGGGATGGCATTTTATTGGCCACTTTTTTCAATACATAAAAAGAGCACAAGATAAAGAATTGAGACATCATGAATCTCCAGTAGGAGCCATGAAGGGACTTGATCTACCATCCCACATCTTTACACTAAGTCTTGTGGACCTTTGGATAATCCTATTTTGTGGCGCAATTTGAGCAAGTCTGGGGACAAGACAGCACTGTGCATAAGTTAGAATAAAGTGCTTGCCTCTCACAGAACCAACATCCTTCTTCAAATCGAGAACTGGTCTGCTTAGAGAATTAGATTTTTCCATCTGATGCATGACTTAGTCCTCGGGGATTTGTGATCTGCCTCTCAGGTTTTTATATTCTAAAAGAAACTTTTCTTTCCCTTTGCTGTGGTTCTAGTGAGAAAGTCATCACTTCACCCTATCCTAGACTTCACCTGTTAATATTAGAAATAAGCCTCCATTGCCTTCAGTGCAGGTGGCTTTGTGGGCTAGAATCTTACCATCCCCACTTAAGTCACCTTGCTCATCAACTCCTCTAGAATATTAATAATTCAAAGCATGGAATAAGTCTGGAGAAATATGACTACAAAGATGGTCTCCATCTGAGCATGAGCGCCAACACTTTATCAATGACCTCACACTTCCTGTTGAGATGAGAAATAAAAACATGTTGAAATTAATAGACTAAAACCCATTGTTGTAAATACAGGGAAGCCTTGTTCCTCCCACCCCCTTTGTACATACATTACATACCCCTAAACAAAGTACCCAAGATGGTAGGAGGCCTGGGGCTGTTCTGAGGATATGGTGCAAATTTTTAACATCCTTCCAAACATTAGTTCTTTAGTAAAAAGGGCTACAAATGTCATTCTATTTGTCATACCTGTCCTCCATTTCTTCCTATGTTTCACGTAAGACTTGAGCAAGGGATGATAAAGATGTAATCATTCAATAAAAGCAAAAGAAAGTCATTAGTGGAATTGAGAAGTCTCCTCTGCTTGCTGGGCACATCAAAGAGTTCATGAAATCAAACTCCGGATCACTAGAGGCCAGGGGTCATTGAATACAGGTTCTGAAAGAGTTTTCCTGAGACCATCCGCACTGGTTTCCTGCTTAAATTAAAAAATAAATGAAAGCTGGTTGACTTTTCATTACAGGTCAGCCTTGTCATGGACTATTTCTGCAGGTTGAGTTTGAGCAAGCTCTGGCTGTTTGAGGAAGATGGGAGGACCTGTGTATGCCTGAGCAGGATCCACACATGGAGGACAAGTCGGGTTTGGAATTTCAGCATCTTCCTTCAATGTAAGCATATTTTCTTATTTGGGAGGTGGTGGTGAGCCTTGGTCTGTGGATCAGAGAACTTATCTCTCTTTTACTTCCTCAGCCTTCCCTTTCAGCTGACTTTTACCTAATTTGTATATGTCATATGTATATACATAATATGTATACATGTACATGCATAATTATTTTTATGTCCTCTCTGTCATGAGAATATGAGCTCCTTGAAGGCAGGGTCTGGGTTTTCCCCTTCCTTTGTACCCCTAGGCCTCAGCCCTGTGTCTAGAACAGAGCAGATACTTCATGAATACTTGCTGGGTGACTCAACGTTTGACTGATCAGCCTGGAGAGCATAGCAGGAGATCATGCACAACATGGCCACGAATACTTTAGCACCACTTTTGGCCCTGAGTCAGATCGTGGGATGCAGGAGAATTTGGTGCCAGGGTTCACTTCAGCTTTCTTTCTGTCTGCTCCTCTCCATGTCTTCTCTTCTTTCATGTGTCCTATGCCATTGCTCTGCTGGACAGCACTCTCTACCATGCCCACTGCAGCCTTCTACAATGATGCCAGGTAATTTCCTAGGATTCAGGTCCCACATAAACAGTCTTCACTCTATGTGAGTTCCACTCCTGGCCTTGCTCAGTGACTGCATCTAATATGAGAAACTCCTCCAGATGACCATGGTTAAATTTCACTAGTATTTTGATGGATGATCCTTTGGGCAGTGTTTTTACAGGGGACATTTTGGGGATTTTTAGCACCCATGGTAGACTGGGGAGGAAGAGATTTAGGGATGAGGACACTTTCTAAATTACAAGTCCAACCATGTCACTCCTCCTACCACCGCCACTCAATAAACTCCAGTGACTCCCTAGTGTCTCTAGGATCAAATACAAATGCTCTGGCATTCAAAGCCCCTCATAAACTATCATTTAAAGTCTATTTACACTGTACTCCCCAAGTAAGGCATAAGGATACCAAAAGAGGTGAATGGCAGGACAATCTCTGTCCTTAAGGGGCATATAGTCTAATGGGGAAGATGACATGCAAATAAATATATAAGAAGCAAACTATATAGAAAATAAATTTTCAAAAACAACAGTGGGTAGGCATTAGAATTAAGAGAGATTGGGGAAGACATCTTGTGGAAGGAAACATTTTAGTTGGGACTTAAAGGAAGTAAAGAAGGTCAGTAGACTCTGGCAAGGTAATGGGTTTGCTGGTGATGAGGTTCCTGAGGACATGATTAAGTCTAAATAAGTCAGGAAGACTGGAGTTCAAATCCAGCCTCAAATACTTACTAGAAATGTCCATTGACTTAAAAAAAAACATTTCAGGGGGCAGAGCCAAGATGGTGGCTGGAAAGTAGAGACTTGCATAAGCTCCCCGCCAGGTCCCTCCAAAAACCTATAAAAATGACTCTGAACAAATTCTAGAACTGCAGAACCCACAAAATAGCAGAGGGAAGCAGGGATCCAGCCCAGGACAGCCTGGATGGTCGCTGGATAAGGTCTATCACGCAAGGTTCTGGGGGACAGAGGAGAGCAGAGCCCAGCGTGGGCAGCAGCAGGACCAACCAGACCAGGAGCCAGGCAGAATGGGCCCTAGCACCCTGAATCAGTGAGCTGTGGCAGTTACCAGACTTCTTAACCCACAAACACCTAAGACAACAGGGAAGGTTAGTGGGAAAAGCTGTGGAGGACAGAGTGGAAAGAATTCTTGGTTTGGCCACTGCCCTGGAGGCTGCAGGGGTGGTGCAGCTACAGAACTACAGCTGCAGTTGCTTCTGGCTCCAGGCCCACCTGGTGGGAGGAATTAAGTGGCATATCAGAGCAGGAGAGCACAGCCTGCTTAAGATCCCAGTCAGGATAACCTTAAGAGGGTGGAGCCAAGATGGCTGCATGAAAACAGCATCTTACCAGAGCTCTCTCACAAGGTCTGTCAGATTCCTATATAAAAGTGAATTTGAGCAGATTTGAGAGAGTTAGAAACTGTGAGCAGTCTGGGTGGGGAAAATTTCCAAGCCAGGAGAGTCTGAAAGGCCGAAGGCACAAATCTGTAGGCTTGGAGAGTACTCAGCGTGTGGAGCTGCTCTAGACCAAAGCAGAAGCAGCCAGCCAGGAAACCCATGTGGG
>JAQQSZ010020773.1:0-10067 GCA_028646595.1 Phalanger gymnotis
GTGGCCTATGTTGAATTGCTTACCTTCTTAGGGAGGGTGGGTGGGGGAGGGAGGGAAGAGTGGAGAGAATTTGGAACTCAAAGTTTTAAAAGCAGATGCTCAAAAAAAAGCTGTTCTTGTATGTAACTGGGAAATGAGATATACAGGCAATGGGGCATAGAAATCTATCTTGCCCTACAAGAAAGTAAGGGGAAAGGGGATGGAGGGGGGAGTGGGGTGACAGAAGGGAGGGCTGACTGGGGAATGAGGCATTCAGAATATATACCATCTTGGAGTTGAGGGGGAGGGTAGAAATGGGAAGAAAATTTGTAACTCAAAATCTCATGGAAATCAATGCTGAAAACTAAAAAATATTAAATAATAAAATATAGAATTCCAAAAAATTAAGAAATAAATTATATTGAAATACTATCAATGAAATATTTTTGTTTTACATTTTATAGACTCCAGGTTGAAACTTCCTGCTCTGGCATACTCCATGCCTGTATGGAGATCCCCTGGTTCGTATATCCAAAAATGTCCACCTGGCATCTACCTGGTGATAAAGCCAGCTTCCCACCTTTTGGAAAGGGGTAATGGACTAGAGATGAAAATGACGCATGTATTTTCAAACAAGGCTAATTAATCTGTGGATTTGTTTGACCTGACTGTACTTAAAAGGGGCAGGAAATCAAGTTATGGAGGGGAAGAGAATTAGTAACAGTGTTGCAGGACAAAAAGAAAAGATGCCAAATAAGCATTAAAAAATACACAGAAAAGAAAGAAAGGAAATTCAAAAGGAGACACACTCAGGCAAGTGAAGTGTTAGTTCTACTGTGATAGATAGATAGATAGATAGATAGATAGATAGATAGATAGATAGATAGATAGACAGATAGATGTGTAATGTGTACATGTGTGTATATGTATATGCGAGTGTATGTGTGTCCACATGTATATGGCTATTACATATGTCTGTATGTGCATGTATATGTATTATGAAATACATGTTATATATAATATTGTGATGTACATAGTATGTGATTACATTTATATTTAAACCAAGCTATCCCTATTAGAGATTCACAGTTTTATATATAATTATCTGTTTCTGTTCTTTCTGGTATATAGAAATATTCCTGTTTGTTGATGTTTGTCAAGTTAATCATAAAAAAAATTAAATAATTCATTTTCTGTAGCCTAGCGCCAGGCACATGGTAAGGGCCTTATAAATGCTTGCTGATCGACTGACGTTGTTAAGGATAATAATAGGTATTTCTATAGTACTTTAAGGTTTGAAAATTACTTCACATTTTCCTTTTAGATCTACAGAGACTTTTATTTATCCAAGCATCAATCATCTGAGGCTAGTACAATCCCATTTCACAGATGAGGAAAGCAATACCCAGTCAACAAATCAACAACATTTTTGGATCACCTCCTTTGTGTCGATCACTGGGCTAGGTGCTGGGGATGCGAAGAAATAAATGACTCTATGCAAAGGGCCAATCACCGGAAGGTAGGTTTCCTTACCGGTATAGAGAAACTATGACCTCAAAGATCCCTTTTGACTCAGAAACAAAGAGCACAGGTAGGTGAGGAGGAAGCAAAGAATCTCCAAGGGTGCTTATAGATCTCTCTGGGCCTCAGTTTATCATTTGCAAAGGATAGAGGAGAGCCCGGCTCAGGCTTAAGCCCAGGAAGACCTGGGTTGTATAACACCAGATAAGTCATTCAGGTCTTCTGGCTGCTCCCTAAAATTCTGAGTTGTAAAATGGACTGGTTTGCCTTGGTAGAAGGAGTTTCCACACTGGGACTTTTCCCTAAAAATAAGAGAGGTATCTGCCCCCCAGGTTTGCTGTAAACCTGCTTTGTACGATGTGAAATGCCATAGAAAATATAAGCAAAGCCCCATTAAAATGGAACCACAGAGTTTTTGGTTTGAAAGTGACAGAGATGCCTCCACGTGCTGCTTCCAGCATCTGTTGGAAGACCAGCATAACAGTGGAAAGATTGCTGAGGTCAGAGGACCTGAGTTCAAAACTCTATCCCATGAAAGCTGAGTGACCCCAGACAAACTGTGCAGCCTCTGTGGGCTTTTCCAGCTTCCTCATCTGTAAGATGAGACTGTTGGACTAACTGGCCTCCTGACCCCTTCCAGCTCCAAGTCTGTGATCAGTCCACCTCTAGTGACAAGGAGCTCACTACCTTCTGAGACAATCCATTGCACTTTCAGGCATACCATGGTCTGGAAATGCTCTATTATGTCAACTCGAAATATGCTTCCTTAAACTTGCATCTCCTGGTCCTGGTTCTGCCCTCTAGGGCCATGCAGAACAAGATTAATCCCTCTTTGACTTGACAACCCTTCAAATACTTGAAGACTGCAGTCATCCTCACTCCACGCCATCCCCCAAGTCTTCTCTTCTCCAGGCTGAATTTCCCCAGTCCTTCCAACCAATCATGATCATTTTGAGTCTGTTCAAAATAACGCTGAGGCCCCTCAAGGCAACCAGGTCCAACCTGACCCTCTGGGCCCCATTCCTGCTTGAGGTCAATGTCAATCTGTAATTCAAGATGATTTTTCTCCCCAGGCCCTCGTTGGGTTCTGGACGTGACACACGCCAGAGCTAGGCTTCCTCTCCTGGATGGAGGAGTTTGAAGTCTCACCTCCTAGACAGCCTAAATCTGAATGCTTGTCCCTGTGGGATCAATTGAGCCCCGATGTGAGTGAGACATGAAGCAGACCAGGATTGCTCAAGGACTTGGCCTGCTGTGCTGCTCTCACTCTATGGTTTTTCCTTTTCATTCACTCATCTTGTGCCAATGTCGGGTAAACCGAGTGGCTCAGGGTGGGCATGTCCTGGCACAAACTAAGAACCCTGGAACTTTAGGTCTCGATGGGAGCTTAGGGTTCATCCAGGGATCAGGCTGCACACCTCTTTCTGACCATGATGGCCTCACTTTTCTGCGTGCTTTTGCTCATACACATTATACCTGGGAACATTTCCTCAGTCCCAAACCCGAAAGTCCTCGTCATTCTTGCAGCTCCAGCATCGGTTCTTCCATGAAGCCTTTGTGGGGTCTCAGAGTCAGCATTGAGCTTTGTCTCCTTGGGATGATCAGCTGGAGCCATAATTAAGAGCCTTTTTGCCTGGGCTGGGCTGGGTCCTATACACATGGACAGGGAGGTGCAGTCATTAGAGTGTAGGTCAAGGAATCAGGAAGTTGTAATCTCATGAGACGTTTACTTGCTCCATAAGTTACAGAATACTCCAGGCCTCAGTTTCCTCATCTCTAAAATGGCGGGAGTTGGACTTGATGACTTCCAGCTCTAAATGCATGATCTTTTGACAGTAAGAGGAAAGGAGGATTGTTGGGAGAGGGGAGCAGTGAGGTTGACTGAGAATGAGGGTGGTCTATCCCTCACTCACCTGTGTGCCTGTGGGATTGATAGTAGAGGATGGGCCCTGGGAAGGGGTGGCACGATAACCCCCCAGGCTTGGGACCAGGCAAGAGAGTAGAGTCCAAGGAGGGAGTGGAGTCAGGTTCCATGTCTAGGGACCCTGAGGGTCAGGCTGAGGACTGGACTGGGTTCCCACAGGACAATAGAATCCCTATGGCTCTGGGGCCTACTGTGGTGAAAAGGAAAAATAGCCCCTGGAGATGTCAGTGCCCTGGGGGAAGCCCCCAAATGAACCTCTCTACCTGTTTACATTATTTACAAAATTCGCTAAGCCAAGAACCCTCTCATATCTACACTTTGAATCTGAATTTCTACAGAGTCTGGAATTTTTCAGCATACAGTGTGTGTCTAGTATTTGTTGAGTTTAATATCTTTTTTTGCATAGAACTTATAGATACTAGACCTGTAAATTGAGTGATATGGGAAATTCTGGGTATAAGAAAACTCTCTCTACCCATACACATCAGCACCTTCATTGACCCGCAGAGTCCTGAAGAGTTGACCAAAAACTGAGCTTAAGAGATTTGTCAGTCACTAAGCCAGGAGGTATGAAAACAAGACTTGAACCCTGGTCTCTGAGGTCAGCTCTCTAGCCACTAGGACACATTGCCTTTTGTGGAGAAGCAACTTTAGTCTTGATATCAGAGAATTATCACTAGATGCCTCCTAAGTCAGCCTGATTTGGAAGCTGGTCAGTCAATAAACATTCATTAAGCACCTACTATGTGCCAAGGGCTGTGCTGAGGAGTGCCCTTCTCAATCTCCTCTCTCTTCTTCACCTTGAATATTCAACCTATAGTCAAGGCTTGAGTTTTCTCCCTTTATAAAGTCTCTTGGATTTTCTCTCACTTCTCACCTCTACCACCCAGTCCTAAACCCTCATCACTTCTCACCTCGACTGTCCCAGCAGCTTCTTCTCTGCCTCATGTGTCTGCCCCCTCCCATCGATCCCCTACTCTGCTGACCAAATGATCTCCCTAAAGCTGTGGCTGTGCTGTGTCCTCCAGCAGCTCCCTCTTCCCTTCCAGATTAAATAAAATAACTGCTGTCTTGTCATTCAGCCTCTTCCCAACCTGACTCCTTCTTGCCTTAAGATCTTCTTACCTTCCTCCTTTTCACGTCCTGTGATCCAGACATATGGCCTCTTTGCTGTACCTCCAACAGGACACTCCATCTCAAGACTCCAGACATTTTCCTTGGCTGTCCCTCCATGCCTGGAATTCTCTCCCTCCTCATCTCAACTTCTTGGCTTCCCTAGCTTCCTCCTCCACTCAAATCCTACCTTCCACCGGAGTTCTTTCAGCAGCTCTTCCTGCTCACTCCCACCAACTAGTGCCTTCACCCTGAGATTACCTCCCATCTGTGCTGTATATAGTTCCTTCACCCCTAGTCATTTATATGTTGTTTCCACCGTTAGAATCTAAGTTCCTTGAGGACAGGGACTGGTTTTACCTTTCTTTGTATCTCTAAAGCTTAGAATGTGGCCAACAGAATCCGTGTGGACCACCCCCTGCCTGCTGCCTTCCTGAGCATTGGTCCATGAGTGTTTAAGGGCTAGGTGACCTTAATTAAGTAAAGCAGTCCCCCCTTGGTGTCTCAGGTTCCTTGTTTTTTAGATGAGAGAGTTGGAAGGTGTGATCTCTAAAACCCTTCCAGCCTTATGATTCAATGACTTTGTGAGCACTACAGCATAAAACAAGAGCTAGAAATAGGGCTGTGTTGAGTTCTGGGGAGGTTTCCCTCCTAATAAAAGTCCTGGATTGGTCCAACTATCACCCATGATTCCTTCACAAATCTGGCTTCTCTACAAGCTGAGCACAGCCAAAAATCTGGATTGGACTTCACAGTATTCTCTCTAACCTGAGAGACAATATGGAGGGCTGGATAGAGAGCTGTCTTCACAGTCAGAGAGATCTGGGTTCAGGTGCTGCTCCTGGCACATTCTGACTATGTGAACCTGGACAGGTAATTTATTCATTCAATGCCCCAGCCAGCTCTAAAAAAGAAAAATGTAAGTTGAAGAGCATTTGTCAATCTACCTAGGTGGAGGGAAGTCCCTTAGTGGACTGATAAGATCATATGATGGATCCAAAAATTCTTTAAATCCTAATGTGTTATTCTCCTTTCAAAGAGATCTTATTTTTTCAGAGTGAAATATATTTTATAGTAGGTTCTGTTCAGGAAAAAATACACTAGGTCTAATAGCTAACCCCTAAAATTCCATCCATCAGAGTTTCCTTCTTTCCTGTTGTCCAAATGTGAACACCCACTTAAGATTCTAGAATTCAAGTCTTAACCAGGCTGTTTACTGGGGAAGTGACATTAAAGTATCTACATGAATTCTCTGAACATTTTTCCTAATCTGGGAAATGGGAATAATGACACTAGCCTTGCCTGCTTCATAAGGTTTTTAGAGGATCAGGTGAAATTCTGATGTCTTTCATGTCCAGACTGCTTTTGGTGTACAAAGTATTGCCAATCAGTTAATATTAAACTGAGAGGCTGCCACACATACACATAAAGTAGAACCGAAGTGTCAGCATTTTGATGGGTCACATCTGCACACTCATATGAAAACATAGAAATAAAAGTCAAGATCTGGCAGAGACCAGATGCAGAGTTTTTCAGGGATGGGGCTATTCACTCAACTTTGGGCCTTAAGGTAGTGTCAGAAATTTTTAGAATGTCAGGGCTGGCAGGGGCTTTAGAACAAGGAAAGCCAGGGCTGAGAGGGGTCTTAGAAGTTATCTGCCTCACTTCCCATATTATATTGTTCCTTTTGCTGGTTTTGAAGTTAGGGGTTAAAATGTATTTGTAGCTAAGCAGTAGAGAAGGATGGAGTCTACTTCTGGGGAAAGTGGCTGAAAACGAGCCCTACCAATGACGATTCAAATTTCCCCCGATGGTAAATCCAAAAGTCTACCCTATCTTGTTCCTGTCAAAATGAAGATGGTGAAATTCGGAGGGAAAGTAAAGCCTATTTTGATTAACTTCTGGAGGCTGCCGTTATTCATGTGACTCAGTTTACTCACCTACAAAATAGGAATTGCAGCTCATTTCTCCGTGCCTTTTAGGGGCACAAGATCAATAGGAGAGGTGAAGGGCAGTGTGACAAAGTAAATAGAAAACCAGCCTTGGCATCAGGAAGACCTGAGTTCCAGTCCCACCGTTAGCACATATGGACTGTGTGACCCAAAGTTGCTTCATCTCTAGTATCTGCAGATAGCTCTCTGAGACTATCAGTTGCAGAGCACAGGCACAGAAAGGCAAAAACAGAGCCCCTGCCCTCAAGCAGCTTACAGTCTTGGGGAGACAGCCGGCAAACCATTATGTGCAAACAAACTATATGAAGGGTAGACAGGAAGGCCCTGAGGTGTGAGAGTTAGGGAAGAGCAACTGGGGAAAGTCCTTTTGTAGAAGGTGGAATCTAGTCTGAGTCTTCAACAAAGCCAGGAGATGGAAGAGACCACAAGGGACAGGGGAGGGAGCAAGCATTTATATAGCACCTACTGTGTGCACCAGGCACATTGGGTGAGACGGGAAAGCATTCCAGGCATGGGACAAGACCTGCAAAGGTAGAGTTGGCCTTTAGATTGCCAAATCCCAGCTCTCTCCAGGGCATCAGGCTGCCTGCCCCTCTGTTAAGAGCCAAGCTGTTGAGAAATAAGAAGATGAGAAATCCTATTATATCCTTCTATTAGTTCTTCCCTCAGCCCCTCCAGAATGTGAACCACAGTGCACAAAAGGAGCAGGGCCCCTGATTTCATTACTGATCCCAGAAGAAGTGGCAGAAAGAAAGAGATGGTGGAAAATGTTGGGGAGCAGGGCAAAAAGGGAGCAAGACTCTACTGCCCAGACTAAATCCCAACGACTTAAAAGAAAGATGGTGGGAGACAGCAGAAGGTGCCTGGACATGAACTAAGGAGAACATCTGAGTTTTAATCCAGCCTCTGAAGCACATTAGTTATTGGCCATATGGTCATGTTCTCTCTCTAATGCTCTATTTCCTTATTGCTAAAATAGGGATGATACCACCTGCCATAATTATCACACAAGGCTGTTGTCATGGTCCAGTGAGGTTATTGAATTGTGCATTGAAGAAGTTATAGCAACATTCACTATTCTTGGAGCTAAAGGAGCATTGCAGAAATTAAAATAGGCAGAATACTCAGTAGCCTCTCGGAGCCCAAGTTACCGGAGCTGACCTTGCTTTGGGGATGCTATCTGTGCATTCCACAGAAATCAGCACTCCAGCCGTGAGACATCAAAGGCAACCCTCCAGTCCCCCAGTACACAGGGAGCTCTCACAGAATGGCACCAAACCTTGCTACCCAAGCACCATTTCCCATCAGCCCAGAATTCATCTGGTGTCTCCTTTCAAAAGCTATAAAATCCCAAAATAGGCTAGCTTGGAAACCATCCCACGGTTTCTTGGCAAAATCCATATACAGGTTTCAAGGGCTGCATTTAACCTCCAATCTGCTCCATTTCTTGAATTTCCATTTCTAATGTACTGTAAGGTTTACAAAGCCCTTTTCTTCCCCATAGCAACCCCACAAGCTAGTAGGGTAAGTATTATCATTCCATTTTACAGAAACTTTGAAGTGACTTACCTAAGGTCACTTTGTAATGGACCCTTTCAACTGCAACATTAGATGAAGTTTCAATGCCCCTAGATTTAGAGGTGGAAGAGACCATAGAAGTCCTATAGTCTAGTCTCTTCATTTTAACAAAAGAGGAAACCAAGGCTCAGAAAGTCAGTCAATAAGCATTTATTAAGCACCTACTGTGATCCATGAACTTTTCTAAGCACTGATGATTCAAAGAAAGGCAGGAGCTAAAGAACTTAGTTATTGTCATCACCATCATTATATTGTTATCGTTATTATCATCTGTAAAATGGGTATAATAACAGCTCTTGTGAATGAGGATTATTGTGAAGACCGAGTGAAATAATAATCGTAAGTTGCTTAGCACAGAGCCCGGCGCATACTTAACTCTATATAAATGTTAGTCGTTGTTGCTGCTGCTTCCGCTGCTGTTATGAAATCCAGCTCTCATTTTCTAGTCCAGAGAAGTGAAATGATTAAGTCAAAGTCACCTAGTGTAGCAGTGTCAAGATTCAAACCTTTCAGAGCCTTTGATGCCAAATCTAGCATCTTTCTGCTGGATGGCACTGCCTCCCACTCTTATCCCAGTTCAGAGGTGCCACTCATTTCCAAGGCCCAGGACGCCCAGTCTGACTTTCTTTGCTTCAATTCCTTGCCCAGGCCAGAGTCATATAATATTACAGCCAGACAAGCTCGGCCTTAGCCCACGTGTGGGATGGATGGTAAATGCTCCCATCACTCTCTCAACACACCTTCCCTGCCCATGTTTCCCCTTCTCTTTGCTCCTGCCCCTGAACTGATGACAAATTAAACTTTCAAGCCCATCAAGGAAATGACCTCAGTATCACAGTAATTTCCTGTGGCAGGTCTGTAGTTTTTGATGGACGCCAAGGCTCTCTCTGTCCTTTTCTCCTCGGCTCCTGGTCCTCCCGTAAACAGGCTTCCCCAGTCCACTGAAGAGGAGATGAGGTCACAGAGCAGTTAAATGGGCCTGTTGATTTAACCCTTCATGCCTTTCTTTCCCCCTTTTCTTTAATGGCCAGCTCAAATTTCACCAAGCTGAGACCCTTTTGGAGACTGGCATGACAGACCATTAGGCAGAGTTTTAAATCTTGCCATTTGATGGGAAGGAGGTCAGGAGATCGCAGGGTGATGGAAGTTAGGTTTTCCACAGTCCAGCACCATTCTCTGAGGCATCCCAAGAAGGTGGCGACACACTGGTAGTGAACGGGCCAGTCGAGTGGCGGTACCTGGTGATGGCACTCTGCCTTTTTGGACATACCGAGGCAGCAAAGACCATCAGAATATCAAGGCACTGGGCAGCTGTGAAAAGAGGGCTGAATTTGAAGGCATGGCACCTGGGCTTGAATCTTAGCTCTGAGGCTTCCTGCTTGGGCAAGGCAATTTCCTCTGTCAAATAAAGAAGTTAGATAAGTTGGACTAGCTGACCCTAAGGTCCCTCCAAACTCTGAATTTGTTAATCTACAAATATCTTTCACAACAAATTATTTGCAAACAAATTATTATGTTAGAACAAATTATTTGGTGGCAGTGGTGGTGGTAGTGGTGGTGGTGGTGGTAGTAGCAGTAGTAGTAGTAGTAATAGTAGCAGTAGTAGTGGTGATGGTAGTGGTAGTAGTAGTAGTAACAGCAGTAGTAGTAATAGTAGTAATAGTAGTAATAGCAGTAGTAATAGTAGTAGTAGTACTAGTAATAGTGATAGTAGTAGTAGTAGTGGACTGGTGGTGGTGGTGGTGATGGTGGTAGTAGTAGTAGTAATAGTAGTAGTAGTAGTAGTGGTGGTGGTGGACTGGTGGTGGTGGTGGTAGTAGTAGTAGTAATAATCATAGCAGTAGTAATAGCAGTAGTAGTAGTAATAGTAGTAGGAGGAGGAGGAAAAGGAGGAGGAGTAGTGGTGGTGGTGGACTGGTGGTGGTGGTTGTGGTAGTAGTAGTAGTAGTAGTAGCAGTGGCGGTGGACTGGTGGTGGTGGTGGTGGTAGTAGTAGTAGTA
>JAQQSZ010020774.1:0-10067 GCA_028646595.1 Phalanger gymnotis
GGTCTCATGAATCATACACATCATCTTTCCATGTAGGAATGTAAACAAAACAGTTCAACTTTATTAAGTCTCTTGCGATTTCTTTTTCTTGTTCTTTTTCTTGATTACCTTTTCATGCTTCTCTTGATTCTTGGAAACACTCTTAGTCTTTACTCTGTCTGGCCACTAGACAAACTATCTTGTGTGCCTTTTTTATTTCCTCTGGCTTAGCTGTGACCTCATCTTGCTCATTTGCTATTTTGTTAATATGATTTTCTGATCTCTTCTTTTTAATCAGAGTAGCTAAGGGTTTAGTTTTATTTATCATTTCTGTTTGTTTTTTTTTTGTTTTCCAATTTATCTATTTCCCTTCTAGTTTTTACTCTTTTTTTATGCTTATTTTAGGTTTGTTTATTTTATGGCATTTTAATTTTTTTAATGCATATTCAGTTCATTAATACTTTTAATTTTGTTAATGTATGGTTATAAGGATGTGATTCTCCTCCTGAGGACAGCTTTAGCTGCATCCTAGAAATTTTGGTATGGTGTTTTACTATGATCATTTTCTTTTACCTAGTTATTAATTGTTTCAATGATTTGTTATTTGACTCAATATTTACAATTTCATTAAGTTTCCGTTTGGATATGTAGATTTGTGGTCCCCGAATCAATTGTTATTCTTCTTGTATCGTGATCTATAAAGGATGTCTTAACTATTTCTGCTCTTTTATATTTGTGTGCAATATCTCTGTGCCATAATATAGGGAGAATTTTTATAAAAGGTCTATTTTGCTGTCCCATTTAGAAGATGCTGTAAGTCTTTTAACTCATTTCTCTAAAAACTATCTCAGTTCCATATTTCCTTATTTTTGTTAGACTTATCCAAAACTGACAGAGGGATATCAGAGTCTTATTTCACAACCGTGTTACTGTCTATGTCTTCTTGAAGCTCAGATAATGTTTCCTTTGTGAATTTGAATGCTAAAATATTTAGAATGTTTAAGTTTGTTACTGATATTAGGATGTTGTCTGTGGTTCCTTTCAGTGTAATATAATTTTCTTGTTTATCCCTTTTTATTTTTGAATGCTTGTTTTTGCTTTGTCTGATAGCATAGTGGCAACTTCTGCTTTATCATATTCACTTGATGCATAGGGAATTGTTTTTTTTTTTCCATTCCCTTAGTTTTATTTTGTTTATGTCTTTGCTTTTTAAATGTATTTTTTTTTGTAAGCAGTAGGGCTTTGTTTTCTTATCCAACTATCAATCTTTTTTATTTTATTAGATTGTTTAATCCATTCACATTTAAAGTTTTGAGAGTTAGCTTTATTTTTCCCTCCATCTGCCTCTAAAGTTGCTTTTTTTTTCAAGTTAGGAATTTTTTTCCCTTTTCTGCTATAAATATGTTCCTTCAGTTACTTTAATCTTTTTCTAAGGTGGCCCTATTCCCACTGGCTCTCTTCTCACCCATGATACCTCCTCTCATTTGTTATACTCCTTTCCCTTTAGGATTTTGTTTATTAGTTCCTTTTGTCCATGCTTTTATCTGGTTATATATTTCTTCCTCCTCTTTTTTCTTCTTAGTCAAGCAGGTTCTTCCTTCCTCTCTTCTCCTTCAGCTAGTCCTGTTTCCAAAAATGATTTCTCTCAACTGTGTCTTCATTATCTATCTTTCTCTTTCTGTTTACAGTAGATATGCATTCTCTGATTTCATGACCCCTTTAATTATCTGGTTTCTCTCTTTTCTCTGTATTCTTCATACTATCAGAACATTCAACATTCGTTTTAGGTTATCTCCTCTGGCTGCTTTTTGCCATGGCCTTGTAGGGCTTACCCCATGAATTCCCCTTTTGCATTGTTCCTCACTGTTAGAACAATCCTTATTACAGGTGTCAGAGAGAACACTGGTAGGGCCCCTTGCTCTACCCTCTCTTGTTGACCTTTTTTTTTTTTTTCCCTGCATTTGCCTGAAAATCTCTTCCCTGTGTCTATATTCTCCTACTCCTCCCGATGCTAATTGCCTTCAAGGGTTCCAATTCCCCTGCCCCCAGGACAGGTAGACTTTTGAAGCACCAAATCCCTCAGACCTCATCCACTGTAAGGTTCCCATGTCCTTTCACCTCTATGAGCATTCATCTCCCACCTTCAAAGTAAGGCTTCCTTCCTTTCCCTTTCTTTTCAGTCTTTTCCCCATCTCCTCTTCATCCACTGCCCTGTCTTGTTCAGATACTTACTGGTTTAGATTAACCTCTGAAGTTGCTTCCATTCCAGATTCTGTGATTTTACCAGTATTTCTTTACATATAGTAGATTTGCAGACTTTTTTGAGCCTGAGGGAACTTTAGAAGGTCTAGCTCTAAATTTTTCAGAAGAAAGAGACTTAGATAAGTTTCCAGACTTGTACTAGTGATATGTTAGACATTTTAGTACATGTGTGGAAGATATAACTAATATTCATCTATAGGATAATGCCTACAGAAGTGTGCCGTGTGTGTGTGTGTGTATTTTTATTAATCCTCCTGGTTAAACTGTTCATATCTGATACAGGAGGAAATTTTCCCTTCATCTGGTATTTAGGAGCCTCAGCTATATTGGTTAGGAGAGATCAGAAATCACCTTCATGATTAGAATGGAGAGGTCTTAATAGGCTTCTGAAGTTCAACATTTAAAAAGCAGAAAATCATTTATTTTTTTCCCCAAGCCCATGTCTCTTTTAAAATTCCCAATTTCTAACAAGAATATTCCTATCTTTTCAGTCACCCAGGTTCTCAACCTTCATGTATCCTTGATGATTCATTTCCCACATCTAGTCATTTGCCATATTGTTTTTATCTCTACAAAGTATTTTTCATTTGTCTCCTCTCCACTAAGGCAGCTAGGTGGCGCCATAGTGCGTAGAGTGCCAGGCCTGGAATTCAGATTCATCTTCCTGAGTTCAAATCTGGACTTAGACACTTACTGGCTGTGTTGTCCTAGACAAGTCACTTAACCCTGTTTGCCTCAGTTTCATCATCAGTAAAATGAACTGAAGAAGGAAATGGCTAACCATCTTTGCCAAGAAAACCCCAAAAGTGTCATGAAGAGTCAGAGAAGACTCAACAACAATTTTTTTCTACTTGCATAGCTACCACTTATCATCTCTTTCCTATACTAATGTAATCGTTTCCTAATTGGTCTCCCAGCTTCAGGTCTCTCTTCATTCCAATTCATTTTCCTCATAGCTGGCAAAGTGCTTTTTATAAAGGAAAGGTTTAAGCACATTATTCCCTTGTTAATATTGAATGGCTTCCTCTTATCTTCTAGAATCAAATAAACTCCGCTCAGGTATTTAATGCCCTTCACAAACAGGCCCTAACCACCTTTACAATTTTATTACATATTACCCTTCCAGTAAGAAGGCTATACTGACTTTCTTACTGTGCCTTTTATAGGACATTTTGTCTCCTGGTGCTTTTGCATTTGTAGTAGCTGTCTCCCATGCCTAGAATGCATTCCCTCTTCACCTCAGCCCCTTAGAACCCCCAATTTTCTTCAAATCTCAGTTCAAATACCACTTCTACATCAGTCTCTCTGTTAACATTAATTAAGTACCCCTTGTATGCTGGGCACTATGCACCAGAGATACAAAAAGAGGTCAAAGGCATTGACCTCAAAGAGCTTATAGCTTAGTAGAAGAGACAACAAGCAAACATATATGTACAAACAAGCTATGTACAAGAAAATAATAGAGGGCACTAGATTTAAGAGGAGTTGGGAAAGGCGTCCTATAGAAGATGGGATTTTAGTTGGGACTTGAAGGGAAACTATGCAAGTCAGTAGATTCAGTTGAGGAGAGGGAGCATTCCAGGTATGGGAGAAAGCCCATTGGAGGTCAGCAGAGAGGTTAGGGCAGGCTGGGTAGACTTGAGAGTCATCAGTAATTAAATCCATGGTAGCTAAGAGGAAAACAAGAGAGTGCCTAGGATAGAATCTTGTGTAATGCCTACATTAGAGGGTATGACCTATATGAGGATTTACCAAAGGAGAATGAGAAAGGAGTAGTCTCGTAGGTAGGAGGAAAACCAGGATAGAGTGTTTTCATGAAAACTTAGGGAGAAAAGAATTATCAGGAAGAAGAGGGTGATCAGCATTGCCACAGGCTACAGAGAGTTCAACAAGAACAAGGACTGAGAAAGACGTTGGATTTGTCAATGAAGAGGTCATTGATAACTTTAGAGAAAGTAGGTTTGGTGAAATGGTGAGGTTGGAAGCTGGATTGTAAGGGATTAGGAAGTGAATGAGAAGAGAGAAAGTGGAGGCACTTATTACAGACAGCCTTTTCAAGGAGTTTGGCTACAAAAAGTAGAAGAGATAGTAGACGTTGGTTAAGGAAGATGGAAGGATCAAGTGAGTTTTTTTGAGGATGGGAGAGACATGGGTATGTTTGTAGGCAGAAGGGAAGGATTCAGTCGTCAGAGAGATGGAAGATGAGAAAAAGAGTGTGGATAACAGAGGGGGCAGTCTGTGGGAGGAGACATGAATCTTTTCCTGATCATCTAGTTACTAGTGCCTTCCTTCTTTGTGTTTATCTACCTTTGTACATGTTGTCTATTGCAGATAAGTAGTAACTTCCTTGGGAAAATAGACTTTCACTTTTATCTCTGTATCCCCAGCACTTAATGGCATGTAGTAAATGCTGAATGCATGCTGATTGAAAAGAACTTTTTTTAAAAGCCCTGAGAGCTGCCACTCCCATCATTTCTATGTATATCTATACAGACATGCTAATTGAATATCATATACATATATATAACTGTTCCTTTTGTAGGAATGCTTTGTGTGGAAAGCTTCAGTGTGAAAACGTGCTAGGTATGCTGCCCGTATTTGGGATTGTCCCTGCCGTCATTCATACTTTAATTAGGGGCAGTTCATGTTCAGGTGTGGATTTCCAGTTAGGATCAGATGTGCCTGATCCTGGCATGGTGAATGAAGGCACAAAATGTGATGATGGAAAGGTAATCCAAAAAATTTCATTTATGAAGTGGATTCTTGGATGCTCTTTAACTATTGAATGCTTCTTTGAATTAAGAATGCATTTTGTTTTTGTTTTTTTAAGATCTGTAGAAATTTCCAATGTGTAAGTGCCTCTGTTCTGAACTATGACTGTGATGTAGAGAAAAAATGCAGTGGACGAGGGGTAAGTAATACGAAATGGTGTAAAATTTACTTTTTTTTATGTTTGACTTTTACAGGAGAGTTATGAATAGTGATATTGTAGGTTAAATGTGAACTTATTCTTTCTGATCACTTTTGTTAATTTACCATTTGGTTCAAAGAGAGGTTGTCTCCAATATGAGTCTCATTTCAAAGATGAAATAATTATCTTTGAAAAGATAATCTTATATGTACACAGGTATACATTTAAAAATACTATTTTTCAAAAGATCTAGAATTTTGTTGATATGTGTTCTCCCTCCACTGACACAGATACTTCTTCATGTCTTAGTAAATGATTTAATGAGTTATTTTGCCAAAAAAAAAAAACCACCATCTCTTTTTGACCAGTCTCTCTGTAGGTCAAGTGTACTAAAAGGATTACAGTAATTAACTTGGAAATGAAAACAAAGTATGGAAGGAGTTTTATATTTTTTTACTCAAGTAAAAAGAGGTTTTATTCTTTTTTTATCATTTCTAAATTGTTCTTTCATGGTATATAGTTATGGTCTACCCTCAAGTTTTGCACAATCTGGATTTGGGTAAAAATGTGCCAAGAAGTAGAATAGGACTTTAGTATCCCCCAAAGATTTTCTTCTTTTGAAAGAGGATATAAATTTACATGAATCAAATCCTCCCTTTTCATTTCCATTTCTGGTACCACATTTTAGGAAAAGCAATGATAAAACTTCTGTCCTTCACTTTTACTAACTTTGGTGGTAAAAGATTGGGTAAGAGACTTATAGTTGAGGAGAGATGGAAAAGGAAGTTGAAAATAGTTGTCAAGGTGCTGAGTATGTGAGGAAAGATCTCCAGGGGAGTTGGCCATAAGAGCTACTAGCAAGGACTAGGAAACTTGCTTCTAGAAAGTTTCAGGGATTGTTTTCAGTAACCTAATTAGAATTTATGATGATTGCCTGTCATGTAACAGTAATAGAAAACAATTGTTCTGTTAAAAAAAGAAAACAGAATGGCTTCAGGGTGGAAATAAAGAACAGAAGGATCTGAGGAGGAAGAGGTGCGTCTTTGCGTGGGTCAGAATAGATCACCAGGCAAGGGAAAAAGAGAATAAGGACCTGTAAATACTGGGAACAGAGTTAACATATGAGAGTCTTTTTTCATTGAGGAGAGAGAAGGACCTTCTTAGATAGAAACACTAGCCTATACTCCAAGGATCAGTGATATGTTTCCATAGGTCCTTTTGTGTAGATCGTCCGTGAAGGGTCAGAGGAAGAAGAGATAATAGTTATGGCTTGGGACTTTGTATTTAGGGGTCTTGAAGCAGCTACTTATTGACCTGTTTTCAGCAGCAGAGAGATCTGCCATCTTTCTGGGGCATGGATCTAAGACATGATGGAGAAGCTTCAAACACTTTTCAAATATGATAACTGCTACCCAATTCTGGTGCTTCATAAGACCACAAAGGAATCTAGGAAGTATCGGTAAGGATTATGAAGTATTGAGAAAGAAACCGTACACCTTTGAAGCATGAGATATAATTGTTATCAATAAAAAGCAAGGACTTCCAAAGACCTCCACTTTGGGGAGGTGTATAGTTGGGTAAGAAAATGATGGGTAATTTCTGAGAGTGAAATTTGGATTACTTGACTGTGGTTTAAAATATGGAAATGATAGGTTTTTAGGCAGGGGTACAAAGTACCTGGCAAGACTGGTACATGTTTAGAAGAGGTAAGCAAGGACAAGTAGAAGAGAATAAAAAAAAACATAGCAGGTCAGGCTCCTGCAAGAATAATATCAAGAATGCAGAAGCTTAGAATGAGTTAAAACTGGTGAGAAAAATAAGGGACAATAAAAAGTGCCTTTTGTTTTTATTTTTGCTATGTTGTTAGTCAGCAAGCATATATTAAGTGCCTGCTGTGTGCCAGGTACTGTGCTAAATGTTGAAGAAAAAGAGGAGGATCAAAAAAAATGAATAAGACTACTATTCCGAGTAGATAGGTCAATAATAGTTAATAACAGAAAATGGGGCTTTTCAACTCTTAACTTTGCTTGTGTTCTTTTCCACGGATAAGGCTTTCTAGGCCTGAAATTTAAAAGGTAAAAAAAAATGACTTGTTTGACAGTTGATACCTATTAGACATAAAAAGGAACACCTTCAGGTCACCAGATCCAGATGAACTGTGTCATAGGATACTAAAATAATTGGCAAAGGGGATTACTGAGCCACCAACTTTGAACATTTGCAGAAAAGAAGGTACCACAGGTTTATCGAAGGGTAAATATTCTATTTATTAAAAAGAGAATAGAGTAAAAACCACCAACTGTAGACAAGACTTGGACTCAACTTCAATATTTAGCAGATTTTTAAAAGATTTGGAAAAGAATCATCAGTGATCTCCAGAAAGCAGAAAATGGACTTTTCAAAGCAATGAAGCTAGACTAACCTTATAGTCTTTTTTGACAGGTTATTAGGCTAGGCAGTGTGTTATGGTTGGTAGGGAGCTCACGGGGAAACCAAAATCTGATAAAAACTGTCTAGTCACTCTGCACAGGTCACTTCAGCCTCTCAGTCCTCCAGGCCTCTCTCTTTAAATTACAGAGAAGTTACAGACCTGTACTGATAAAGGACATTTCTTCATCCAGTATTTCCTGGCCTATACCAACAAAATCATAGGTCTGATACTTTTCCCTGTTCTGCTCCCTACTTATCTTAAACTAATAGTTCAAGGGAATTCATGTAGCTTATATAATTTCATTTTAATTGACTTTCAGCTACTTTTTACAAAACAGTTGACAATCTAATACTATTCTTGTGGACAAGATGGAGAGATAATTTAGTACAGTTTGGTAGATTGTGAACTCATTGAATGATTAGACGTATGATGGTTTGATGTCAACTTAGAAGGAAATCTCTAATGGAGTATTTAAGGAATTTGTGCTTTACTTTGTTCTATTCAGTATACTTATCAGTGATTTGGGTAAATGTGTAGATGAGATGCTTGTCAAATTTGCAGCGGACAGAAAGCTTGGGAAGGATATTTAATGTATTGGATGAGAGTTAGGATCCAAAAAGATCTTGATGAGCTAGTTCTTCGTAGTAAATTGAATTTGCAGCTTTCTTTTCTGGAGAATCCCCATCTTCTCAGTTTATCCTTGGTTTCTGCTGTATTTCTAGATTTGATTTTTGTTTTTCTGTTGCTATTGCTTATTTTCTACTTAACCTTTTTATGCCTCTATTTAGTTTTTTATTCAATTTTTAAATTAAAATTTTTTTTCAATGAACAAAAGCACTTTTTCTCTCATTCTCACTTTCCTGTCTTCATTAAAAAGGAAAAAAAGGGAAAATAAAAACTTTAAAAATATACCTAGTCAAGCAAAACAAATTCCCACATTGGCCATGTCCAGAAATATGTCTCATTATATCCTGAGTCCATTAACTCCCTCTCTGGAGGTGGGTAGCGTGCTTTATCATTATTCCTCTTGAATATGGTTGATCATTGGGTTGATTAGAGTTAAGTCTTTTGGAGTGTTGTGCTTATGTACATTGTTTTCCTGGTTATCCCTTTACTCTGCGTCAGTTCATAAAAATTTTGCCAGGTTTCAGTGAATCCATCCCTTTCATCACTTCGTAGGGCACAGTAATATTCCATTATATTCAGATATCATAACCTGCTCAGCCATTACCCAGTTGATGGGCATGCTCTTAGTTTCTAGTTCTTTGCCACTACAAAAAGAGCGACTCTAAATATTTTTATACGTCTGGCACCTTTTCCTCTTTCTTTGATTTCTTTGCCTCCTCTGCTTCTATCTTCCTGCATTGAGCCCCACTCACCTTGTGGGAGCATAGAGAAGCTACTGAGAAAATGAAGGCCAAGAAAAGTTGAAGTTATCTCTAGGGACAGGCCTGACAGGTCAGTGCAAAGTGACTTAAATTTTAGAAAATTCACTAATACGTTATAAACAAAGGAAAAAGAATTTTAAGTGCTTATTATGTGCCAAACACTGTGCTAAGTTTTGAGATTACAAATATAAAAGCAAAGATGATCACTGACCTCAAGGAGCTTATATTGTAATAATGGAAGAAACACACCTAGAGGTAGCCAGGAAATGATATTTTGGTTTGTAAAGTAAAGATGGATACATTCTTATAAGCAGCAGTGATAGTATTGATTTGATTATGGTTCCAGAACTGGAAAAGCTAGGTGTTTATGTGTGTTTGTATGGGGGTGGGAGGTGGGAGATAGCACTGAAATAGCAGAATTGAAAGGTGGCTGTCAAGGAAATCAATGAAGTAAAGCCTCACTGGACCTGGCTTACCTTAGTGAACCCAATTAGGCACTGGCCAATCAGGACAGCAGGGTCTCAGAACCAAGTCCCAGAGAAGAAAGGATTAATAAAAAAGGTCGTTCCTCCACTCAACAAAAAAAAAGGACATTTTCATAATTTCAGTGTAGAGCATCTTTAGCCAAAATGGCACAGTTGCTAAAAGTGGGTTTATTGAATAGGATGAACATGGGGAGGGTTCATGAAATCTGTGACTTCGTTGGTGTAGGTGAGTGGTGTCAAATTCAAATAGAAATGGGGGGGGGTGGAGCCAAGATGGCGGCTGGGAAGCAGTGACTGGCATGAGCTCCCCACCAAGCCCCTCCAAAAACCTATAAAAAAATGGCTCTGAACCAATTCTAGAGCTGCAGAACCCACAAAGTGGCAGAGGGAAGCAAGGCTCCAGCCCAGGACAGCCTGGATGGTCTCTGGGTAAGGTCTGTCCCACACGGAGCTCCCAGCCCCCAGCCGAGAGGAGCGGAGCTGAGCCCAACGCGCATGGCTCGAACAGACCAGACGTGGACCTACCAGACCAGGAGACAAGCGGAGAGTGCCCTAGCATCCTGAATTACTGAGCTGTGGCATCCACCAGACCTCTCAACCCGCAAAGAGCA